>JAKZAO010000002.1:34174606-34334606 GCA_023053555.1 Branchinecta lindahli
AAAATTCACTATGCAAAAGGAAAAAAGTAATACCAAACAAGAAAAGTACTCAGAACGTGTTGCTGGATCATAGTCACCTTGGAAATAAAACCTGACACTGTTTTCTTAAAATCTGCTGCCAAACTAAAAAGAAAGTTCTATTGTGAGCTCAGTTGTACTACCGGTGGCAACCCTGTTGATATACATTGTATTACTTTGTTTTCAAAAGGCCGTTGAGGCAAAGATCGTGGGTTCGAGTCCTACTCCCGGCACACAAACCTTTTGCTTTTTTTTTTTTGTTCTACTCAAAAGTCGAACTCTCGGAAACTGCCTGGAAACTACAATGGTCGTAACAAGAATTTTTCTAACTCTCAATATCGACTCAAGGTACATTCTTGATATGTCAGCTAGCTCCCTGAGCCAAGTTTGAGTCAAGTTTTCTGTTCCTTTAAATCTGCTCCGTTTTGAGCCTATATAGTGTGTCCGGGCTCTTAGTGTCGAAATTATTGTCGCATGACTGCACTGGGATAGAATACGGCAGTTGTTCTTAGGGGCTGTTGTTCCGTAGTATCAAAAATTCTGTTAGCTTTTAACTGTGCATACTTTCTACCTTATTTGACTTGTCGTGTACCATAAGCTACCAAATATTCCTGCAATATTTTAATTTTGTCGTTGAATCTCGTTTGTTGATTTTTGTGTGCCATAAGATATGCATCTGCGCTTTCTCAGATGTCTTTTCGGTTATTACGAAAGGAATTATTATTCAAAAAATAAATAATTAGAAAAAATGTTTCACTTGAAAGCCTCTGAGATTGGCGTTCCTTGCAGCATGAACTGGCAGCACATTTTAGGTACTTGAATTCCTTTGAACAAGATTTCAGTAACAGGCTGAAAAAAAACATTCATTAGTATACCTTCATCCCAAACGGCCATCCCTACTTGGAAAGGGTCCCTTTCAGGAAGTGTCCCATCTGACAATGTATCTTCACTAGTATCTGGCGGATCAGGGGTTTTTCTTTGGAGTTTCTTGGTACCGCTCAAAGTTAAACAGTTCTGCCGACAGCCCGAAAAAAACTGATTTTCCAATAATATGGCTTATAAGTCTTGTGACGGAAACAAAGACCTTTGCGAGATAGTTGAATCTTTCCCCGTCTGAGTAATCAAGTTGCCTAACCACAGTTCCATTCATGAGCTTCGTCAGCTTTCAATAGGTAATATCTGTAGAAAGATTCAGATAGTTCTAAAGAATTGGAATCGCAGAGTTCCGCCCGGATCTTAATTGGTTCACGTCAGGTGAAATCTTAAAATAAATCTTATCGCACCTTTTGGTTATAGGAGAAGAACCTACGCTTATTGACATTTTACACCAGATCTTCCGCCAGATAAGACCGAAACTCGATAGACCAACCGTGAAGTTTATACTGAATAGTTGCGTTTTTGCAGATACCATGGTATCTGTTACCACGGTAACTGGATCTACAATTAGTCGTTTTTGCAGTTACCGTGGTCTGGTATACGGTTGCACTGCGAAAACGACTATTGCCGAAATTGCTCTTTTCGAAGTCATACCAAAAGAAAAACTAATATCCAGTCACGCCACTAAGTGCCAAACTTCTTTCCCGCCAATGTGACGAAAAATGATGGAAGTGAGATGACTTTTCGGATACCACGATCAGATACCACGGTCAGACCGGGGTACCACGGTAACTGAGTACCACGATAACTGCAAAAACGACTTTAGACCGTGATATCAGATACCATGATATCTGCAAAAACGCAACTAATGTCTTCGTCCTACTACGGAACCCGCACTCGGACACTCTTCTGGGCTCCCCGTTAGGTCATTGCAAGGCGGACCTGCCTCTAGTCGATAGATCAAAATCTGATCAAATAACCATGAACGGTAGAACAGTAACGATACGACCGTAAGGACAAGTAAACCGAACAAGTATGCTTCAAACAATTAAATTAAAATGAAAGTCAGCTCCAAAAGGTTACTTCGGATAAACCACAGAAGTGTGGAGTTGAAAAAAGTTAGCACTCACCCCACATCCTTCTATGCAGACTGCAAATACGGAAAATATCATATACCATCCAGCACAGAATCCGCCGACAATAAATGAAACGAAAATCAGGATCAGCAGCCAAAGGATTTGCCACAAGACTTTCCCGCCGTCCGCCATCTAGAACATGTGATGGAGGCTTTATCTTTCCTTGAAACTGACAGTAAGCTAAAACGCAATCAAACTGAAAGATTCTAGAGGCGTTTTCTCGCCGTTCCTCGAGGACTCCTGGGGGAATCAAGGGGAACGGCGAGAATAGAGGGAGTCACTCCACCCGGACTCCGCGTACGGAAAACAGCGAGAACACGGGGAATGCTTCAAAAATGGATTTTGTACGAAAAAATTTTTTGGTTTTGTTTATTCTGATTGTTTTTAATTAATTTTACATTGCACAACCCCAGCAAAATTGATTCCCCTCCTGTTCCCCTCCGAATCTGAAAGGGATTCCTTTTTGATGATGGTAATGATAAAAGGAGCATTTCCGGTTCGTGAGGACTCGCGAGAATATGGGGAGTAAGTCTCCGGGACAAACGAAAACGCGGGGACTCCTCAAACGGAGTCCTCGGGGAACGGCGAGAATACGCCTTAGAGTTGGCTGAAGGAGGAGACACTGTTTTACATGTTCCCCCACCCATGACTCCACTTAAGGAGTCCCAACGTTTTTGTTTGTCCCGGGTACTCACTCCCGGTATTCTCGCGAGTCACCACGGACGGGAATGCACCGATTATCATCACCATCATCAAAAAGGACTCCCTTTCAGTTTCGGAGGGGATTCAATTTTTGCTGCTGCTGGTGCAATCTAAAATTAACTAAGACTAATAAGAAGAAACAGAACCAAAAATAAGTGGATCCAGACTATTTCATCAACTACATATTTTTTTTTAACAAAATCCCTTTTGGAAGCATTCCCGTGTTGTCGCCATTTCCGTACGCGGAGTCCGCGGCGAGAATACTCCTATAGCCTCTATTATACTCAGTTTCTACAGTTTTCTTCCTGTTTCCCGGCGGGATATTTGAATCATTTGCTTGTGCACAATCTGGCCCTTACAAGTTTTGTAACAAATTTTATAACCCACAGTCCCAGAAAAGAAGTGGTGAGTACCCTGTCCAGAAGAAAGAAAGAAAGTGCTCAAAATAAAGGTGTCGACTAAATCATAACGGATTTCCATACAGCCATGACATATTAAGTGACATCAAGAAGTGATTGTGGCCCCGACATAGCATTTGATTGTTCCTAGGCTGTTTCATAAATGTAAACGCGACCGGCGCCTGGCTGGCGCTCGGCTCTATATATACATATACATTTAAATATATGGTCACCGATAAGAAGAAACTACAATTTTTCGTTTTCTGAGGTGAAATAGATAAAAATGGGTGTGATGCCACCAGCCACGGTTGTATGAAATTCCGTTATGATTTAGTCCATTTTCATTGAGACGGATCTGATTGAAAAGGTGAAGCCAGGCCAGATACATCTGGAAGTCCGAGATGTTGGAAACCCCAGATTCCAGATGTTTGGAAGGTGCCATAGATAGAGGCAACCAGTTCCAGAGACACAACAAATATGCAAATGAAGGAAGAAAAGGGAAAGTGATTGACAGTTTCGATTGGGATGCAAGAGATATTTGAAATGTAAAGGGGACATCTAGGAAATGTTGAAGAACAGCACATTTAGCTGTCATCATTATCATGAAAATATGGAAGGGTTGGTGCATGGCTTTATCTTTACAAATGCAATGTAATAACATTCAAATGATGACACAAGGCGTTGGCATGATACAGTAGAGGTATGCTTATTTTAAAACATTTTTAACTGTTACACTAGCCTACCTTTGTTTTTGTCATTTGCATATAAAACAGTAAAATGGAAAAGAAAAATTACAAACTTAATAAAATTAAAAACTTAATTAAAAATTACAGACTTAATACTTTGGCTAACAGCCAAAGTATTTCAGGGTTATCCTAACAAACTTGGTGAAGTAGAAATCCAATTTACTTTCTTTGATTTTGAATTTAAAAGTTTTTCCTTCTTCTTCTTTTTGGGATCCCAAAACGTAAGTGGAGGGATACCTATGACATAGCAAAAGTTGTCCGTCCGTCCGTCCGTCACTCTGTCTGTCTGTAAGCACGATAACTCTCGAAGGGAATGAGATATTTTGATGAAACTTGGAGTGAGCATTCTTTGGGTCAAGAGTAAGGTCGAGTTCGTAGATGGGCCCTGTAGCTTTACATTTAGGGGTGGGGGAGGGGGTTTAAATTAAGGGGCAAGCTAAATTTTTTTAAACAGCTAATGTGATAGTCGATTATGGGGTAAGAAGACACACTGAACACGAATATGAAAACCATTTTCTCGCCGGACAAGTAGTTCGTCCGGAATCCGGCCAAAACCGGAAAGTTTGTTAAAATTAGAAGTCTTATTTGAAGTTGATTAGATGTTCGATATAGGGGTAAGAAGGCATGCTGAACAAGAATATGAAAACCGTTTTCTCGCCGGACAAGTAGTTCGTCCGGAATCCGGCCAAAACCGGAAAGTTTGTTAAAAGTAGAAGTCTTATTTTAAGTTGATTAGATGTTCGATATAGGGGTAAGAAGGCATGCTGAGCAAGAATATGAAAACTAGATGTTTGATGTAGGGCTGAACAAGAATACGAAAACCGTTTTATCGCCGGACAAGTAGTTCGCCCAGAATCCGGCCAAAACCGGAAAATTTGTTAAAAGTTAAATTTTTATTTCAAGTTGATTGGATGTTGGATATAGGGGTAAGGAGATACGGTGAATCCGTTTTTGAGCTTTAGTTTTTCGCCAGACAAGTAGTTCTTGAATTTCGGCAGAACCGCAAAATTCACAGAACTAAGCTAGGATCGTTTCGATCGGCTTATAGAGGTAAACGCACATGCTGAATCCATATCTGAGCTTGGATTTCGTAATGATTAGCTGTTTGGGCTGGCGAAGACTGGATCTGGCGAAGACAAAACCTAATTGTCTGGGTCGAATATTGAATTTTTGGGATCCCATCGGGACCTTTGGTCTTGTTCTCCTCTAGTTTGTTTTCTTTTCCTTTTTTCTTTTCTTTTTTCTTTCCTTCTGCTCTGTCTGATTTGATTCTATGAATAAGCTATGAATTAAAATTGAGCCCCACCCACTGCCAGGCGGGAGCCTTATGGTCAGAGGCGTCACTACTGGGGGGGGGGGGGGAGGGGGGGACGCCCCCCCCCCAATGTTGTCGGCCAGTCGGTAAAATATAGCCTAGTCGGCGCGAAGCGCCGCGATTTTTAGTAAAAACAGTCGATTTTTGGGATCCAATAACGTAAGTGGAGGGATACCTATGACATCGCAAAAGTTGTCCGTCCGTCCGTCCGTCTGTCAGTCCGTCTGTCCGTCCGTCTGTAAGCACGATAACACTCGAAGGGAATGAGATATTTTGATGAAACTTGGTGTGAGTATTCTCTGGGTCAAGAGTAAGGTCGAGTTCGTAGATGGGCCCTGTAGGTCTACATTTAGGGGTGGGGGAGGGGGTTCATATAAGGTTTGAAGCCAAGCTGACCATTCATTGCAAACACTCTCGCTAATGTGATAGTCGATTATGGGGTAAGAAGACATGCAGAACACGATGGTGAAAACCATTTTCTCGCCGGACAATTAGTTCGCCCGGAATCCGGCCAAAACCGGAAAGTTTGTTAAAAGTAAAAGTTTTATTTAAAGTTGATTAGATGTTCGATTTAGGGGTAAGAAGACATGCTGAATACGATGATGAAAACTATTTTCTCGCCGGACCAGTAATTAGCCCGGAATCCGTTCGAAACCGGAAAATTTGTTAAAAGCAAAAGTTTTATTTGAATTTGATTAGATGTTCGATTTAGGGGTAAGAAGACATGCTGAACAGGATGGTGAAAACCATTTTCTCGCCCGCCAAGTAGTTCGACCGGAATCCGGCCGAAACCGGAAAATTTGTTAAAAGTAAAATTTTATTTGAAGTTGATTAGATGATAGATTTAAGGGTAAGAAGAGACGCTGAATCTGTATATCACACTCATTTTCGACCCGGACATATAGTTCGTCCGAGATCCGGTTGAAACCGGATTTTTTCTATAAGTTAAAGTTTTATTTGAAGTTGATTAGATGTTCTTTATAGGGATAAGGAGATGCGCTGAATTCGTTTCTGAACTATCTTTTTTTGGCTGGACAAGTAGTTCGCTCGGAATTCGGCCGAAACCGGAAATTTGGAAGAAGTAAATCAGGAAGTTTCTATCAGTATAATCGTCAAAATAGATATTGCTTATACAGATATATATCTGAACCTGGTTTTCTCAGATGATTAGCCTGGCGAAGCCTGTATCTGGCGTAGACAAAACCTAGTTGTCTGGGTCAAATATAAAATTTTTGGGATCCCATCGAAACCTTTGGTCTTGTTTACTTAGAAATAGTCGTTTTTTTCTTAAAAACAGCCGTTTTTCTTAAAATGGTCGATTTTTTCTTAAAAATAGTCGTTTTTCCTTGAAAACGGCTGATTTTTCGTCAACACAGTGGTTTTTTTCCCAATAATAGTCGTTTTTATCCGCAAACACAGTCGGTAAAAATGACCAGCCAGTCGGTAAATACCTTGTCCCCCCCCCAAACATTTTGGCTAGTAACGCCTCTGCTTATGGTGAGGCTGGAAGTATGATGATATCTTTTTTTGTTTATTAAACGAATTGAACCTTGAAAAAAAAATCCATCTGGAGGTTCAGACTGGCATCTTCTCCATTGAAGTTGAGTTCGACCTGGCAAAATTTTCAAATTAACAAAGGAAAATAGCTGACAGTTTAGTTAGCCTATTTTAGCAGTGGATTAGCAAAATATTCAAAAAGTGCTGATGGCGTGAATGGTTATTAGAAGTATTTATAGAAAAAAATGCCTGATCATTCACTGTTACCAGACGTTCACATAAGCATAGCCTACCTCTAGATATTCCTTCAGCCCAATCTGACTGCGAATCATATTTGACAAAGCAAAATGGACAAGTCAGCTACATTTTATTGGAGCTATATTTCGGCCCTTCTTGGCAAGGATTCTCTTTAGGCTCAAGCCGCTCAAGCTGGAACTTCCAGCTTTTGTACTTTTTGGTCCGACCAGCAGGCAACCCCCCCCAAAAAAAATTGCTGGGAGGGTATCTGGTCGAAATAAAGAGAAAGAAAACGGGGACCGTCAAACCAGCGAAATAAAAAACAGCGCCATACTAAAACACAGGTAAAAACACTCAAAATATTGACGATCAAAACAGCGAAAGCAAAAACAGCGACAGGGAAAAACAGTGAACAGCGTCATGCACAAAGAGCGACAGGGCACAAATTGGGGAATTCAGTAGCCTACCACAATGATCGAAAAGCGAAATTCAATCAGGTAGTCTCCCGAAAGCTTACTTTTGGCATCGAGATAAGTCTGACGTCTTGCACGTTTTTTTGACATGTCAAACAGTGTGAAACCAATTTTTTGTGATACCTGTTGGTTTAAAAGCATAGTTCTGAGGTTTTATACTAACGTCTTCTTAAGCAAAACCGCGACTGGTCAAACCGAGCCTGAAAAATGTGCTGGTTGTCTGCAATAGTTATCTACTGTTGACTAGTTAATATTTGTTTTTGCTTTCATAAAAAAAATCAGAAAACCGTAATGCACGGCTTCTCGGAGCGGATGGCTTCCTGTAAAGGATGGAGAAGATGAAACCCAATTAAGAATACTACAAGTCCTGTCAATACTATCCCATCCGGTATTGTGCAAGGTGTCAGACTTCGCTCGGGTTGTCGACATAACGTCCCCATTCGAAACGTCCCCATTCGAAACGTCCCCATTCGAAACGTCCCCTGTCGAAACGTCCCCATGACAAAACGTCCCCATGACAAAACGTCCCCGTGACAAAACGTCCCCACTCAAAACGTCCCCTGACGAAACGTCCCCATGGCGAAACGTCCCCGGCTATAGATTCACATCAGACCGGCATTCTCTCAAACCGGAATAATGTAAGACCACGGCATGGGAATAAGGGATTAAAATCGCCTAGGTATATAAATGTTATCCCGAGCAATTCAGGGTTTATTAATCACTTGGCGACTGCTACAAGATGAGCTACAGGCTGTTACCAACTCAAAAAGCAAAGCCCAATGATCCAAATCCGCCTATGAATTTGTTTCAAGAAGGTAAGCAAACTAGGACTTGTTTAGCTTTTCTCTTTATTGTCTCAGAAGGGACGGGACTCGGCCGGCTATGAGACGTTGCAGATTTTGGGGGCACTCTTGACCTACAAGTAAATAGGTACATCTGCATGCACTGGATTCTCCAATGACACTGATCCAGAATTCTAGGTTTGGAAGGCCCTTACCGGCCGGCGCTTAAATGCTTGTCCACATTAGCTTAGCACATTAGTTGCAACGGAGTAAGACTTTAAAGTTTAACTGAAAAGGGATGAGATAGGACAATCAGTTTTTACTGGATACTATACATTTATGAAGCGACCGGTCCTATGTCCGGTCTTTCCTGCTTATAAGGAATGTTCCATATCTGTAGTGCACACTGTGAAGTTGTTTTACCTTGATCATGCACCTGAAGATCGAGACGAACTTAAAAATCTATACCTGGGGACGTTTTGTCATGGGGACGTTTTGTCACGGGGACGTTTTGACACGGGGACATTTTGACACGGGGACGTTTTGTCATGGGGACGTTTTGTCACGGGGACGTTTTGTCATGGGGACGTTTCGACGGGGACGTTTCGCCAGGGGACGTTTTGTCATGGGGACGTTACGTCGGTAAGCCCTTCGCTCGATGTACTGTCGTGATCGTTGAGACTGTCGAACTACTTTGCTGTTTTGACCGTCGCTGTGTTGACTTCCCGACATGCATACATCGCATGGCGCTGTTGTTACTTTCGCTGTTTTTGCCTGTCACTGTTTTTGCAAAGCACTGTTTCTGCTTTTGCTGTTTTGACCGTCGTTATTTTTGTTTCGCTGTTTATACATTTAACCACCTGGGAGTTGTCTGGGCTAACACTCAAAATGCCCACGATCATAATGCCCACGACTCAAAATACCCACTAAAAATGCCCACGACTCAGAATGCCCACGACTCAGAATGCCCACTACTCAAAATGCCCACGACTCAAAATGCCCACGGTTCAAAATGCCCACGACTCTAAATGCCCACGACTCAAAATGCCCACGATTGGATAAATTTGAGGATTTCAGTCCGTAATTAGGCGTGATTGAGTGGCGGGAGGAGTAGACCGACTATCAGAATGTGAACTTGTATAATCTCAATTATAATATAAAACTGGTTAAATATTTACAAGAAACATTTGTATCCTATCCCTAATAATCTCATTGTCCGCTGTCCCAGGATAATTTTGGCCTCCCCTGTGGACAGTTCGGCCGTCGGCATTGTAAACTAGGACGATATTAGCCTCCCCTGTGACCACTTTGAACTGTCGGCATCTGAAACTGTCGGCATTTTAGGCCACCAGCATTTCGTGGGCATTTTGAGTCCCAAACAGCGATCCCAAAACTGCTATTTTTAATCAAGGAATCATTCTTACCTTCGTGATGCAAGTTAACTATGGTGGATTTGGATCTCCTGGTTTTGCTTTCTGGGTTGGCACAATTTTACACGACATTGCTTTACTTAAACGCAAACAATTCTGAACTGATCAAGAAACAAAAAAATAATTCCTTTTGAAACCTTTAACGTGGTTAATCCTATCCCTTATAATCTCGTAGTCCGCTGTCCCAGCATAATTTTGGCCTCCCCTGTGGACAGTTTCGGCCGTCGGCATTGTAAACTAGGCGTGATTGCCTAGTTTCGGATATTACCCTCTCCTGTGACCACTTTGAACTGTCGGCATATAAAACTGTCGGCATTTTAGGCCGCCGGCATTTCGTGGGCATTTTGAGTCGTGGGCATTTTGAGTCGTGGGCATTTTAATCGTGGGCATTTTGATCGTGGGCGTTTTGAACCGTGGGCATTTTGATCGTGGGCATTCTGAGCGTGGGCATTGTGAGAGTGGGCAAAAAGATCGTGGTGATTTTGGGAACCACCCGTTGTCTGTTGGGCAATTTTGGCAAAGAGAAATCTGACCGTACTAGAAAATTGATAAACTGTACCAGCCAGAAGAAAGAAGCAGAAATGAGATATTCGTCTTCTTTTGTACCAGCGGGGTTTATTGGGATTTAATGTGTCAGCCATACTGCCCATAAGCTACATGGTTCTGACACCAGGCCTGCAAAAAACATCAGATCCGCGTTCGATTCACCCTTTCCGTCAACTGAAATCGCCATTTTGTCGTTTTATTGGCAATTTTCGGTTAACTGGGAGCGTTCCATTCATCCCGGTCGAGCGGGTCGACTATATAATCGACGAAAAGTTGATTTTTAACGACCGGGAAGAACAAAACTGTCATTCGCCTTTTCGTTAACAGAGAAAAAAAGTGAAAGTTCGAAGACCCACATAGAACGATGTCAGGGGGAAAGTCAACTCTGGTTGACTGGCGGTTAACTGGCGGAAGGTAAATCGTGGCTCAGGGACAGCAGCCCCTATTCTAGCGAACTTCTTCTTCCTTTACCAATTCAAGCTGTTTGACGACCAGACATACGAATTAGGCTTAGGCGCTATCACCCCCAAAACAGGTAAAAAGACAACAAAACGCGTATAGTAGTTGTGAATTAATAAATTTTAGTTTTCTTCTCTGCCTTTTCTGTTAAGATGCATACCATTATGATTGGTCGCAACTAGTGCTACCTGTCACGGTTTAGCGAACAATTAGTCATAATTCTGTGATTCTTCTTAGATGGCACGAGGTCCGCTTTCTTGTTACTGAACCATTCAGATATGTTTAAAGTGACTGAACCGACAAAAAAAATCCTGCCAGATTCCTGAATAGCCTTCCTTGAAAGAAAAGGATACAGGATGCGTTCCAGGGTAGTTGAAGTCATTGGTGAGTTATTGCTTGTTTTTTTTTATTTCTTTTTCTCCAAAACTCCCTTCTGTATGATCAAGAACATATAATCAGATAGAGCTTCTGTCTTCAGTCCCATGCAGCGACTACGAATATCCCGACAAAACTGAGCGGACCTAGAGGTATTTACTACAGCTTTGAGCTGATGTTGATAACCGTTTACTCCTCTTCCGTCTTCGCCGTTGCTCATCGTAGAAAAAATAGTGTAGGAGATGTACTCCGCGCGCTGATTCGCACTTGAGCGCGTCTAGAACCAATCAGCTCTGACTTCTAATTTTCCTCACCGACGGATTCACAGTGATTTAGCTATTTGTAAATGTAACGGAACGTGATGTGGCGCAAAGCTACTAACCTCCGCTCGTTCGTAACGGACGGGGTGTGGGAAAATATTACAAAGATAGGGAGACGGAGGTTCTGTCAGATTATTTGTTCTCGGTATGATGAATCACTCGTGTATCAGCATAGGACTTGGGATGTTTTAAAACCGGAGTTTTTATATTTGCTCTGGTGTCAAAAAATCATTTCTGTCATTAAGCGTTTTTTGGAATTGTAGGCTTTAGCCTGTGTTGGAGGTTTTGGACGGTATTTTTTTGGAGTTAAAAGTCTTTGATTCATGTGGGCCGAGAAGGTGGGAGACACCATGATTTTACGATGGGTCGGATTTTTACGAACACACTGTTACCTTTTTTGCTTCAAAATCCTCACGGTAGCCAACGTTATCCACAAATTACTTGAACACAATTCACTCTTCAAAGCAAGGTCGCCATTGCTCACTAACTATTCATTGATCTCCCGGCGGAAGTCAAAAGAGTTACTAAAACCTTCGAGAAGATCGAGTGGCGCGTAAAGAGGATTAAAACAATAAGTGTATCACCATGTGAACGTTTAGATATGTCGGAAGAAGAAATCATCAGCCAGTTTGACATTATTTGGTCTCGGAAGCTGAACTTTGTTTAGCTCATTTTCAGAATCTTCAAGAAATCACTGTAACGAATTTGGTATAAATCACGACGCTTGTTTACTGTGATCTAGTTTACATCCTTCCTTCTTTGGACTTACGGGAATTAACAAGAAAACAAAATACTAAAAGAAATCGGTATTGCAAATAATTAGTTTGATTTTTCCACACATTTTCCATATGCCTCCAAAAATAAAAACATTTTGTTACGATCCATAGTCAAACTATGATCCCAGCCTCCGTGTCGGGCGCTTCATCTTGGGTCTTGGGTGGGGCAGGTTGGGGGGGGGGGGGGTCTAGACGTTGCAAGTGCTAGAATGCCTACGATGCAACTCTTTTAAGAGGTAAACAATAGACAGAGTTGCAGCTAAATATTCATTGTTGTATTGTAGCTTAGATTAGCCTACATGTAAGAGAAAAGACACGATCGGCCCCCTAGGCCTAAATGTTCTGAGACCAAAGAATCTTACTCTCTGGCCAAATTGTGACTTACCTTAGAGATTCTGTTAGGCGTGAACCAATCCCTGGAACTGATATTTCAGATATTTGTTTTGTCCCACTGTTTTAGCCAGTCTTCCACGAAAACTGAGCCACACTAATCTTTTGCCTTGAGCACCAAGGATAATCATCTTTGCTTAGTAGGCCTACGAGATAAGAAGTCGGTTATCGTTACGTTCACACTCATAGAATTTTCGTTGGGAAACTAGCTTTGATAACAGTTTATTCCCACTTCCGCCTGAGCTTCTGATAACCCGTTGAAGTTAAAGTTTGACTTCCAGTGGCTTTTTATATTGACCGATAACTAATTCACCATCCGCGAATTGGGAATATTCGCATCGTGTTGCGGAATTCGAGCCTTGTGGGAACCATTCCTTTGAGTTAATAATTAACCCACACATTATTGAGAATCTAGATACAAATACGGTTGGAGTACTTCCAACTTGTGGCAGCTTCGCGCAAATCCTAGGCTATTTCTTCGACAAACCGTCTGTATTTCACTTACCAAGGATAAAGCCTACGTATGCTTAAGCGTGAAGACGCGTAAGTGAGTGGCAGCAAAGTAGGCCTTTAGGTTTTCTTGAAAATGTTCCTGTGCTTTTCGTGTTATGCCCAGAGGTGCCAAGCACAACTCTTACTAGAAAGAATGTTTTCCCTACGAAATGGATCAGAAAAAAACATTTTCGAAAATACCATTAATTTCCATCTGAAATTAGCGATTTTCTTGTTAGCGCCTGTCGACTATGTCCAGCCTTCCTGCTCTCCGACGCGGCGGCTGGGCGCAAAACATTTGAAAACTGATCGTGCCGTGGTTCAAAAGTGTGAAAACTAAGCAAATAAAAGAAGTAATAAACAAAAGCTTCTCAGATCCTTATGTGTGAATGAGTTGTCTGCAGACGTTTATGATCCCGGCAAACGTTTCGTTGTGTGACGGGCAAAACTCGGCAAGGCCAAAAAGCGCTAAAATTTCGTAGGCACAAAACGAATCAATGGAGAAAGGTGGGGATTTTAGAAGCTTATAATTCTGTATGGGAGCTAGATTTGGAGTATGGGAGCTTGGATTTGGAAAGAGATCAAGAGTTATACACGTAGGCTATAACGCATACATAATGAACCCCTTCTTCTCGACCACCCCCCTCGGGCTCCCTCAAACCACCTCCACAGCCATAAGAACCGCATCTGACGCCAATCAGAACGAATGAAAGGAAAAGCATCCGTTTGCCATTTTCTTAAAATTGAGCGTTGTTTTCGTATGAATCAACTTACTAATCTCTTACCCCTTTTCTTGTCGAATGTTCTGGGGTTTCCATAATTGCGACCGCTATAACTCAAATATTGGTTCTTTGGCTTCAGCGCAAGTTGGAGAGACTTGGTTGATGATGCTGCATAGCACTGTTACAAGCCTCCGGCGAGGCTTCTGCCTCACCTGAATTTGGCAATCAGAGGTGCTCCAGCTCCAGTCCTTGTTTGGTACCTGTCCAAAGGTACATTCTCACAAGTTTTAAATTATCTTGAACTTTCAGGGGATTTTCTATGCAACTGAAGAAGAGTGGCTGGAAATCGAGTGAAAATGCTGGAATACTCAAGATGAATATGTGGATTAAGTGCGTTGCAGTGACTGTGGCTTTGGTGTACTCCTTGGATTTTCGGGAAGTCGCGGGAACTTCAATACTCCATGAGGTAGAGGCACCAGGTAAGGAAAACGTATAGTTCTTACTTGTTAGGAAATATGACTATAGGACAGTAAAAGTAGTTAACTACGGAAAAATATCAACCACAGTACTATGAAATGGTGAAAAAAAAAGTATTGCTCAGGCGATGTGGAAGACTCAATTTAGTGTGCATACAAATATTCAGTTTTACACTGCTTCGTGTATGGTCGTGTTTTCTTCCCTCCCATCTTCTGGCAAGGAATTAATGAAACAGGGGCTGTAAAAATGCCGAAAAATTAACTAGGCTACCCTAGCTCGCAACAAGAGAAGAAAATCAAGTATTATTCAGGGTCAGGTTACTGTAGGCTATGGACCCGATTTACTGTGCTTCGAAAGACTGAGTTCTCGATACAAGGTTATATTTTCTCAGTGTAAACTGACAAGATCGATTAGGCTTAGGCTATTTTGTGGAATCAATTTCTGGCTTGCTCTTCCGGCAAGGAATTTGTGGAAACTATGGCCAAGGGAACATCAGTCAGGTTACAAAACAAGTAGCAAAATAGCCAGCTAACGTTTAATAAGGTCGTACTAGCCCTTAAAGGAGTTGCATCGTAAGCATTCTAGCACTTGCAAAGCCTAGAACCCCCCTCCCCCCAGCTAAGACCCAAGATGAAACCACGACTCGATCCGACCGCTGGGTTATCTAGTGGCACGGGTCGGAAGCGCCCGACATGTGGAGGCTGGGATCATAGTTTGAGTATGGATCTAACAAAATGTTTTTATTTTAGCATTTATATGAAAAGTGCGTAGAAAAATCAAACCAATTATTAGCTTAATCAAACTAATTATTAGCTTTATCGATTTCTTTTAGCATTTTCTTTTCTGTTTGTTCTTGTTAATTCCCTTAAGTCAAAAGAAGAAATGATGTAAACTAGATCACAATAAACCAACGCCGTAAATTATATTTAATTCGTTATAGGGATTTCTTGAAGATAAAGAAATTGAGATTAATAATATTCAGCTTCCGAGACCAAAAAATGTCAAACTGGCCGATGATATCGTCTTCCGACATATCTAAACGTTCACATGGTGATATACTTAGTTGTTCTAGTCCTCGTACACGCCACTCGATCTTCTCGAAGGTTTAGACGGTTTAAACTCTAATAAATAGTTAATGAGCAATGGCGACCTTGCTTTCAAGAGTGAATTGTGTTCAAGTAATTTGTGGGTAACGTTGGCCACCGTGAGGATTTTGAAGAAAACAAAGGTAACAGTGTGTTCGTAAAAATCCGACCCATCGAATAATGATGGTGTCTCCCACCTTCTCGGCCCACGTGAATCAAAGACTTTAAGCAGCTTCAGTATGGTCAGAATAATTTGAACTTAAACAGTTTCTTATTCAACCGATACCGCGTGCTAATTCTTCGGTTAGTGATATTTTTTGCTCCAGCAGTATTGAACCAACCATGTATTTTTACTGAGTAAGATATCCTCGATGGTTTTGTGGGTTTGGTTTTGTCAATGGTGTTTATTGTGACGGGTTCCAGAACTGCATAACGTCTACTCCCAGAACGCCCAAAAACGTCCCCAACCAAAACATACCCGGCTAAGACAGAATAAAAAAAAAAAAACGAAAATAGTCTGTTTTCGGATTTTTGATTATTGATTATATATGGGTCTTATTCGAAAAAATACCATCAACTACCAAACCCTCAGAAGTTTTCACTTGTTAAGAGGTTTGACACCCCCCCCCCTCCTTTGACAAATTGACCTACATACACTAGGCTACTAATAAAGAAAAAAATATGAAAAAAGAGAGGAAGAGAAAAGAAATAAGAAACAAATTCCTACACTTAGCCTACTCGGTTTCTGGTCGAACAAAATATAAACTACAAAGTCCCGTCTCCAAAAACAAACGAAACAAAAAAAGCTTTCTCACAGCCCCCCCCCCCCCAAATCTTTCGAAGTAGATTAGTTTGAAGACAGCTGATGGAAGAATAAATTAAAATTATAATATCTTTTAAAAAATATATTACAGAAAATACTTTTTCTGGCACACTTCCTAGACAAGACTGGCGGGATTGTAGATTCGGGGGAAACGGTTCGTGTCCGAAATCACGTACATCTTTTCTTCCTACAAATACGAGTTTTGATTCAATACTTTGAAAGTATCCAGCTTGAATTTCTGTCAGAAGGAACACACAGGAATCAGAATGTTCGGAATACTCCCATCCGTCAAATCTGTTTGAATTTTTCCCGCTTGGTATTCAAAGCTTTTTACTCATAGGTCCTGAAAAAAGATACCCCTTTGCTAATAATAACTAATAATGCCATTTAAGTTTGGAATCCCCTTGACAGTACTTTCGTTACGCAAACAACAAGTATAGGTACCCACCTACCTGAGGGTATTTGCGAAATACCACAGAATTACCCGGAAGCCCTCATAGACAAACCCAAGAGACTGGGAATCCTGTAGTGTGTTGCAATCCCTGTAAGTTGGTAATGAATAATGTCAATAAGTTGATGATGCCTCTCCCCCCCACCCGTTTCCATGGTGCAAAACTAAACAACTTACCGACTGAGAACGTCTTTTAAGGATAGGAGCGTTTTGATTTTTTTTCGTACCGTGCAATCGCAGGGGCTCGACCTAAAGCCATCTCCATTTTTCCTCAGGGTAGTTTAGTGTTCATGTTTGTTTTGTTGTTTTGTAAAGAACTACAAGACGTGATTTAGCTAGTAATTAGCTGTTAAAGCGTCATCTTCGATGATCTATCTCGTCTCTATAGCAGCGATTTCGTTGTGCCTCCCGCTCCCAGGTCGTTAACCCGAAGTCGCTGACAACAGGGTTTCTGCCGTTTCAGCTTTTCCCGCTTTACGCCGTTCTGGAACTTTCACTTTTCATTGCTGAAAAGTAGGGGAAGTTGGAAAGGAAATTTGCAGTAGCCTGTCTTTTTTCTTTCAGTTTTGGAATTTACTTCTGGAAAAACGTTGACGCTCAGACGGGTGAATTAGGATTCGCTAAGAAGCTCTAAACTCCTATGGAACAAGACCAAAGGTTCCGATGGGATCCCAAAAATTCAATATCTGATCCAGACAGTAAGGTTTTTTCTTCGCCAGGCCAAACAGCTAATCATTAAGAAAACCAAGTTCAGATATGGATTCAGCATGTATTTTTACCCCTACAAGCCGATCGAAACGATCCTACCCTACTTCTGTGAATTTTGCGGTTTTGGCGAAATTAAAGAACTACTTGTCCGGCGAAAAACTAAAGCTCAAAAACGAATTCAGCGTATCTCCTTACCCCTACATCCAACATCCAACTTCAAAGAAAAATTTTACTTCTAACAAATTTTCCGGTTTCAGCCGGATTCCTGAAGAACTACGTGTCCGGCTAAAAAATGATTGTCATACGGATTCAGCATCTTTTCTCACCCCTAGATCTATCATCTAATCAACTTCAAATAAAACTTTTACTCTTAACAAATTTTCCGGTTTTGAACGGATTCCGGGCAAACTAATTGTCTGGCGAGAAAACAGTTTTCGTATTATTGTTCAGCATACCTTCTTACCCCTACATCGAACATCTAATCAACTTCAGACAAGAATTTTACTTAACAAAGTTTCCGGTTTTGGCCGGATTCCGGGCGAACTACTTTTCCGGCGAGAAAATGGTTTTCATATTTGTGTTCAGCATGCCTTCTTACCCCTAGATCCAACATCTAATCGACTTCAAATAAAACTTTTAATTTTAACAGACTTTCCGGTTTTGGCCGGATTCCGGGTGAACTACTTGTCCGGCGAGAAAATGATTTTCATATTCGTGTTCAGCATGCCTTCTTACCCCATAATCGACTATCACATTAGCTGTTTAAAAATATTTTGCTTGTCCCTTAATTTGAACCCCCTCCCCCACCCCTAAATGTAGGGCTACAAGGCCCATCTACGAACTCGACCTTACTCTTGACCCAAAGAATGCTCACACCAAGTTTCATCAAAATATCTCATTCCCTTCGAGAGTTATCGTGCTTACAGACGGACGGACGGACAGACGGACGGACAACTTTTGCGATGTCATAGGTATGCCTCCACTTACGTTTTGGGATCCCAAAAAGCTGAGGGAAGATTGCGTAAAAGGAGCTAGTTCGGAAGCGTTCTCGCATTTGTAATGTCTTGAGCACTCACATTCAAATCGCTTGTTGAAATCAGGACTTGTAACGACCGTAGAATGCTCTGGTGGCAAGATGCGGAAGTGCATGGCTCGGCGGCTGCCAATATAGTTCCAAGCAGGCAAAAGACAAAAAAATATGTTCAACTGCTCTATGAGTAACAAGACCAAAGGTTCCGATGGGATCCCAAGAAATCGATATTTGATCCAGACAATTAGGCTAGGTTTTGTCTTCGCCAGATCAAGTCTTCGCCAGACTCCTTGAACATTTTTACTCTTATAATTTAGAAACAGTTTAAGGCCAAATAGCTAATCATCTAAGAAAACCAAGTTCAGATATGGATTCAGCATGTGTGCATATCCCTAGAAGCCGATCGAAACGATCCTGCCTTACTTCTGCGAATTTTCCGGTTTTGGCGAAATCCAGAACTACTTGTCCGGCGAAAAAAAAAGCTCAAAAACGAATTCAGCATATCTGCCTACCACTATATCCAACATCTTATCAACTTCATATCAAAAATTTAACTTTTAACAAATTTTCCGGTTTTAGCCGGATTCCGGAAGAACTACATATCCGGCTAAAAAGTGATTGTCATATACGGATTCAGCATCTCTTCTTACCCCTTAATCGAACGTATAATCAACTTCAAATACAAATTTTACTTTTAACAAACTTTCCGCTTTTGGTCGGATTCCGGGCGAACTATTTGTCCGGCGAGAAACTGGTTTTCATATTCGTGTTCAGCATGCCTTCTTCCCCCTACACCGAACATCTTATCAACTTCAAATAAAACTTTTACTTTTAACAAACTTTCCGGTTTTGGCCGGATTCCGGGCGAACTACTTGTCCGGCGAGAAAATGGTTTTAATATTCGTGTTCAGCATGCCTTCTTACCCCTATATCGAACATCTAATCAACTTTAAATAAAACTTTTACTTTAACAAACTTTCCGGTTTGGCCGGATTCCGGACGAACTACTTGTCCGGTGAGAAAATGGTTCGTGTTCAGCGTGTCTTCTTGCCCCATAATTGACTATCACATTAGCTGTTTAAAAATATTTTACTTGCCCCTTAATTTGAACCCCCTCCCCCACCCCTAAATGTAGACCTACAGGGCCCATCTACGAACTCGTCCTTACTCTTGACCCAAAGAATGCTCACACCAAGTTTCATCAAAATATCTCATTCCCTTCGAGAGTTATCGTGCTTACAGACGGACGGACAGACGGACGAACAACTTTTGTGATGTCATAGGTATCCCTCCACTTACGTTTTGGGATCCCAAAAAGTAACACGAAACTAAATATTTGGTGCTGGAATAATTTGTTTGAGGATTCTTATAGCATAGGCCTATCTGCTTTAAAATGTTTCATATTTACAGGAAGAAATCTCGCGAAGGGGTGAACCTGTTGCAATAAGGGATTAATTTTTGTTGCTGGTGTTTGGATTTTACAGAAAGAAAAGTTACATTTATGTTAAAAAAGATCAGTCCTATTGACTGGCAATGATTTTACATCCACTTTGGCCATGTCAGTCAAATCAGGGACCCATACGTTTCCTGTGATGACTCGCCATTCAGGGGGCTTGTCATTTCCTATGCTTCTATGTCTCCACTTGGGTCGAATCGGCGTTCTTGCTCAGATAGAGCCAATCCCGCGCCTCCTTGGACGTGAGACCAAAGAGACTCCTCCCTCAAGGCAATATTTTATCCCCGTGGGTATTTCTCGAACTATCTGACGTTCGGTCAAGAGCGCATCAGAAATCTGTTATTGACAAGCCCCCTGAATGGCGAGTCATTACAGGAAATTTATGGGTCCCTGGTCAAATGCTTTAACATCCTCTTGTTTATCCTCTTTCCGTTGGCTGGAAGTCGTACGTTAAGTCAAAACATCCCGATGTGTGGTGTGGCTGTTCTCCAAAAGTTAGCACCCTCTTCACTTGTTCTCGACTTTATTTTCCCTCCGTGTCCGTGTCATGTAATAACTTCGCACCTGTGTTATATTTCCGTCTTCAACGAGTGTCATATTTCGGTTTTAGTCGAGTTAATGTTCTAGAAAGGTAGCTGGAGGAGGGTAATTTGTCTGTGTCGTTGTAATGGTTGATCTAACCTTTCTAGAGAAGGGGACTGCGAAGAACCTAGCCGGCAGAAGGTCTTCGAATTTTCGGTTGGCTTATTCGTTGACCATCAAAATATGTGTAGGAAAAAAAAAGAAGGAATACGCACGGACTTCAACGGTGTACAGTTCAAGGAACATGGGGTCTTGGACACCAAGAAACGCTAGTGCTGAAGCACTCGGGAGGCAAGGGGGCTGGTTCCCAGAATCGCCACGATCATATTGCGCACTCTCAGAATGCCCACGGTTCAAAATGCATACGATTTTGGTTCGGTTCAAAATTACTCGAAATGCCCACAAGTGAGGTCGAGGACCTGGAAATAGGATTCCTGCAAAATGCCGACAGTTCAAAATGCCCACAAGGGAGGCTACCTGTTTCAACGTGCCGACGGCTCAAACTGTCCACAGGGGAGGCCAAAGTCATCCTGGGACAACCAACAACGAGGTTATAAGGGACGGGATTACCACGGAAACGGTAATCAGTTTGTCTTGGAATTCGTTAGAGAGTAGGCTAAACGTCTTAAGAATTTTCAAGATTAGAATTTGCTATGACATATGTATGTACTACGGACCGAATACCTGAAAATAATTCAATTGTGAGCATTGTGAACTGTGGGCAGAGTCTTGGGCATTGCGATCGTGGGCATTATGAGTGTTAGCCGGCAAGGGTTATGGAGCAAAAGGGAGTAGCTTGGAAGTTTTCTCGAGACGAGTCGTTACTGTGCCGTCCGGATAGTCCAGTCATTCTGCCAGTACAACTCCAATCGTTTCAAGCCCGTATCCCAACCTGGACTGTTTAATTCTTGTCCAGCATTACGCTTTGAGAATCCCGGCGTCGAATAGAGAGGTAGGCGCAGTTTTTGCCTGAAGCGAACTTTTGACTAGAAGGGCCGAAATAAAATCTTAGCTGAGAACTCATCATTGATAACCTGAAGGAAGCGAATGTTTGGCCAGTTTTTTCATTGTTTATGATACTTTTAAAGAAGAAAGAGCTCGTATATATCACGAAACAGAGAGGAGATTAGTTTCATGCAGAAACAGTGGAGGCCATCTTTTAGCTGTTCAGCTATATAGGTCCCGACAGTGCAATGGGTCGCACAGCGAAAATCACTTCGCGGCCTCGCTTGCTAACGAGGACATGCAATCTCTTAGTGTTGCGAACATGGCTGTATGAAACAATAGGTTTGAAAGTGTAGATATCATCCAAAGTGCCAAAATTAGCTTCATTCCCTCACCCTGATAAAAATAAAACACAACATTAATGCAAGTATTCTTCGTCCATCTGTATTCTGGTGATCGATATTGTAGTTTTGCGGCGCCTTAGTAGGTAAAAGATTAGCTCACGTTTCTTGGATTGTATCAGACAGAGTTAAGAATAAATTTGTTCTTGATATGATCTAGTTGTTAAAAGTCAGGTCTCAGAAGATAACCGGCCAGTACCAGCCTTAGACGTAGACTAGACTTTTTGCCGACACTCAGTCGCTGGACTAAGTTCAGGGAAGCGTAGAAGAAAGAAGGAAATGTCAGACCAAATTTTCAATTAGTAGCTACCTGTATGTTTCCGGAAAACCCTTTTCCCCTGCATGGATGTTCCTTAAAAATGTTTTACGCTAGGTGGCAGTAAACCAGCTTGTGTGGCGGATGAATTCCGCTGTAGTGACGGTACTTGCATCCCTCACCGATGGGTTTGTGACCATCACCAGGATTGTCCGGACGCAGAAGAGGAATTTGTCTCTTGCCGTAAGGAACCACTTTAACTGGATATCATGGTGCACTGGTTGTAGTTCGCGAGCACGGTTGAATGTGGGTGTGGGGAAGGTATACAACTTGTTAGCCTGTCCTGTGCTTTGATGTCCGCTGCATCTTACTAGTTATTTCGCGTGGGTGGGGCACTTAAAGTTTCGTGTATCTCGGTTCACTTTCCCTTGGAATTTCAGTTTAATGCTGGTCTCTATTTCTTTTGCTGTGAACCACTGAACCTTCTGGATCGAACCGCTCGGGTTATTTTATAATGGGCTATGAGATGGCAATGTATGTGAACCAGACCTCCTCCACATTAGCCTTTTTCCTCATGTGCTTCACTTGCTCAAGCCATCATATTTTAATTTATTTCAGTTAATGCTGCGGTCTCTATTATTTTCTTTGCTGTGAACCACTTAACCTTCTAGACCGAACCGCTCGGGGTATTTTGTAATAGGCTAAGAGATGGCAATGTATGTGAACTAGACCTCTTTCACATTAGCCTGTTCCCACATGTGCTTCACTTGCTCAAACCATCGTATTTCCTGTTCCAGCTTTTTTATTTTTTATTTCTGTCTGTTTGTATAGTAGCTCCGAGCCGCCTCGCTGGGTCAGTGGAGTTTTTGTGTTTTTTTCTTCCGTCATCTGCTTCGTTTCGCCACCAGCTGTGGTTAATCAGAATTAATATATTTATTCGCCTTAAGTCATGGTTTCACTTTCGTTTAGGTTTATACTAAATTTTCTGATTTTTCTTCTATGTAATTTTTCTCTGGCCAGAAACCTTGCGAATTAACTGGAACTTCACAGTGCATCTTTACGCCTTCTTGGGTTATTGGTTTGGGGCACTACCATATCTGCAATATTTGGAAACATCACAATGGAATTTAATCATAAAAATATTGACATGGCTTGACACACTTTTGACGACAACGGTGACAAATTTTGACTCAACTCAAACAGTCCTCAGGCAACTCGAGTTTGTCCATCGAAGAGGAAATGATTCAGACACCAATCCAAGTCCTATTGTTTTCCTATTTTCTTTTTCAGAAGCGGGTAGTAAATTAATTATTAGAATATTGGAGCTGTATTGACTACCGTTGCCATCCCGGATATTTACTCTGAAGGTATGGTGCACAGCTAGTGTACAACTGTTCCGCCCCAGCAGCCACTCTTGTATGAACCCTTTCCCAAACAACAGCTAACTGTTGCATTCTTTTTCAGCTCCACCGGATTGTCCTACAGGTTTTGCCACGTGTGGCCATTATACCTTCAACAAAACTTACTGCTACCCTCAGCATCAGAGATGTGATAAAGTGGTAGACTGTTCCGACGGGTCCGACGAAGCCGACTGTTGTAAGTATCTCATCCTCACAAGAGGTCTGTTTTGTCATTTGATCACATGGAGTCGAAGGCGGTGAATTTGCTAAACGTCAGTATTGTCGCACTGTTGCTATTATTTTGATTTGGTCATTTTCAGTCTTTGTCTGATGTATCACGCTTATCGGTTCTGACCACAAATCGCCCCTAAAGCCGCTACGGTGTATTAACTTGGCTATGTTGGTTTTCCACCTGTTTCTGTTAGACTGTGACAACTATACCGATACAGTGTAATGTAAAGTGGATGCCTGGGAGGGAGGGTTCGACCTTGAAAGGTTAGCTGAAGGAATTGACGGACTTGCTTCCAGGAGCTTTTGCCAAGGCAGAACTCTTTCACCGAACATGTTTTCGCTCTAGTCTGTTCGGAATCACTCTTGTCGTGTCTGCCTTGTCTAGTTTGCCCACTTTCAGGACGCGAGTTCAAATCAGGACTCGGAACGACCGTGGGCATCTATAAGGCGTCGTCTCGTCTTTCCCGGGGACTCCTTGGGAGGTCGAAGGGATGGAGTCACTCCGCGGACGGAAAATAGCGAGAACACGTAGAGGGCCCCCAAAATGGATTTTGTTCAAACAAGCCTATTCAGGTGACGCTATTTGTCTGTAACCGCTTTTGTGCATTCCGATTATTTTTACTTTTTTTTTTTTTAATTTGTTATTATTACAAACATAAAATCTTAACCACAATAAAATAGATGCCCTTTTTTTCAGAATCAGTCTTTATCAGATAACTGAACTTATCAGTTATCTTATATTCAGTTATCTTATATTCAGTTATCTTATCAGATAACTGAAATTCTTATTAGCCATCCCTAAAATCTGCCTTTAAAAAACCAAACCAACCCTTGAACCTTGAACCAACAACACCTGCAAGTCCCAAAGTCGACTTACCGCCGAATCTGAAATGGGATCCTTTTTTGATGATGGTGATGTTAATCGAAACATTCCCCGCCCGTGGGGACTCGCGACAATACCAGGAGTGAGTCCCCGGGACAAACAAAAACACGGGACGCCTCAAAAGGAATCCTCGGGAAACGGCGAGAAAACGCTTCTATTGGAGTGATCAGAAGAAAAGTTTTTCAGAAGCAGCTTTAATTTTTTAGGCCATAGTCTATTTTTGTAGTACTATTGTTATTAGTATTGCAGTGCTCGGAGCTCTCAAAGTAGCCCACAGCAAATCCAAGAGAAAGAAAGATTGTAGCTGGTGTGTGAATGAAAAGTAAACTACAAAATAAATATCTTTCATTGTCAATGTTCTGTTTTGAGGTTGCTCTATCATTTCTGCTCAATCCGCTATATTTTCAAGTAGAAACTGTTTCCTACAAACAGTTGAGCGGAGGTGGTGGGTGAAATCGATGCCGAGCCGGATAGTTTCTAACTCACGAGATTTTGTACACGAGGCTGGTCCTTGACAACTCCTCACCCTGGAATCTTGTTCTAAGCCCTAATCATTTGCTTACGGTGGGGACACAGATTGTATATAAGTTGCAGTTATGCAAAATTTTTGTTACTTGGGCCGACCAGCAAAATATAGGGAACGGCCAGTGAGTTACTTAGGCCGATCAGCAAAGTAAAGCGAAGGGCCTGTGAAGATAATTATTCTGTTCCAGTATTTTACTATCGTAGCATCACCATTGCAGTTAGACCTGTACAGAACCACGCAAAATACATTATTATTTATTTGTGTTTTATTCCTTGGCCGATAAAAGACGAGGTAGGCTATGAAGCGAAATAGAAAAAGAGCAAACTGAGTACCTGCAGATGGGGAAAGACATTTTTCGAAAGAAATTTGAGATATAAGAGAGTTATTTCAGTTGAGTGGTACGCACAGATGTACACAGTTTTTTTCCCCTTCGAATGAACCATTTTAGCTAATACCTGCCCCTTTTCAGCTTATCGGGCCTGCCATTCCGATGATTTCAAATGTGGCAGTGGGATCTGTATCCCAGCAGATAAGAAGTGTAACGGATTCTCCGACTGCCGTGACGAAGGCGATGAGAAAGACTGCCCCAAGCGGTCAGGCTCGGCAGTCTGTCGTCCTGGCCAAAACCGCTGCCTAGATGGCGAAGGGTGCTACGAAAACGCCCAAAAATGCGATCATAAGGACGACTGTACGGATGGATCTGATGAAAAAGAATGCAGTAAGGTTTCTTTTTTTAATTTCTTGGGTAAAAATAACATAAAGTCGAACGGCAATCGAACAAGGCACAGAAAGCAAAACAAGGAAATGTGCCGAACCTTGACCAATCTTATCCAACTACAATTTTTGTTTGCTTGGTAGGCATGTTTTGAGAGTTCGACGGTAGGGTTTGGGTTTCGTGAAATTCAGAATCAAAACCGAAAAAAAACATTTTTTTTTCTCTCAAATACTGAAGTGTCTGACACTAAGGTAAGGTACAATTTTAATGACAGAAATAAAGAAACCTCATGTTGCTTGAAAGCGTCAGACAGAAAAAACGACGCTTCACTAATTCTGATTCATTTGTAAAAATTATTAATAAATCCTAGCGTAAGGCCTTACAAAGAAAAAACAAACAAACAACTAACATACATCAACTAATAATTTATTCCTCACGCCTCTCAATACAAAATTTCGACATAACTGACAACTTGTTAAAAGAAAAATGATATGGCAGGGCGAAGAGCGGATCGACTGCGGCACGATTGCCATTTAAAGTCGTCCTACGTTGAAAGTCTCGAGATATGGTATGTTTATGTTTAGGCTATTGGAGAAGGCTTCCAGTGATTTCATCTTTTCGACTGGAAATGGCAGTTTGTTCCAGATCCTGATGACCCGGGGTATGAACGAATGATGGTAAGAATTAGATCTTGCAATCTGCATTTCACAGGCTCCAACTGCACACTATGCGATCTTGTGTTGCTAATCAACACTAGATTACTTGGACAAAATAATTAATTATAAGTAAAACAAAATAGGCTGTCTACACTGAAGGAGGAAAAGGCTCAAGAACAGGCTGTCAACAATGAGTAGGCAACTCGCTTGGGAGTAGCCTAAAAATAGGACAACGTAGTTTGTGGAAGGCACCTTTTCCTGTACGGGTTTATATCTGCCCCATTGATGGTTCTGTTTCCTGGTTAAGCCGGTAAAAATTAGTTTATCATGGCTGACCAGATTTGAATCAATGAATGAAGGATTTATGACGCACTGTCCAAGGGCGTAAGTGCGGTATATTTGTTCGGGTCTAGAAATTCCGCCAGGATTTTAAGAAAATTTTGGGAATAATTTTACATTTTTCGATAAAGAGGATGTATAAAGTGTTCTGTGGCGAGGGTACATTTTTGTCTGCCTGCAAGAAACAATACCTCGGCGGTAGCCCAGTGAGAATATTGCGCCGAAGATGACTTACTATGGGAATAAGCCGCTTTTTTGAAACAATTACTATGACAAAATTGCCAAAGCTAAAGCGGTTGCTTCTTCTTTCTTGTCAACTTTTCCGGTCCAGTTACCAGACAGTGATAGCTTCGACTCACCAGCTCTGCCATTTGATTGGGAAATCCAGTCGGCAGATTTTTGATGTTACACGACATGAATTTTTTATGACTCTTAACAAAGGAACGTGACTCCCGTGATCGAAGTTCCTGTTTCTGTATAAAGTTAACAAAGTCGTCAGTTTGCCAATGGGATGTGGAAAGGATGTTGTTTTGGAGTGTTTTTATATTTTTGTGTGCACATGGTATTGTCTGGGGATCAAGGACTAGTCATGGGGAGCCGATGGGACTCTTCATTCAGGAACCTTTAGGGGATACGAGCATTGGTAAGACAAACACTGCGAATTACTTCGATGCTGTGCACGCGAAAAATATATATAAATATTTAATTTGTGACCCACCAAATGTACATGGCGACTGTGGAGTAAATGGAAATAAGGAAAAACAAACACAAATAACAATCAACATTTATGACCACAATTTGGACTAAATTTCTAATTAGGCCTAAAAAACTCATGGAAAAGATCATGTACACGATGGGCTGGATGGGTAGATGTTTTTAACAGAGACGCCGACGTCCTCTCCAGTGACCGAATGACATCTTGCACGCCGAATTTCTGAATTTATTTACGGTTACGACACGAACGAGGAAGATACATTAAAAATTTATAATGATTAAAGTAGGAAATAGTGCACACTTGAAGCCTACACGTGAAGGGAGAGAGAAGGATGCGGTGACAGGAATTCAAAATTGAAGAGGTCCTTGAAGAATTATAAACTTTCGTTAAATTTTTGTTGTTGTACAGGATGACTGTAATTATCACACAGTGACAGTAAAATACGATCATCATTTAATATCATCTCACAAGTGTAGTCTTTTAAGATAGAAATCTACTAGCAATGTTCTGTTCTCTCGATAAGCACAGTTTTAAATACTCCTTGACAGGTCCATATCCAGGAATTTTTTTCGGGAGGGGGGTTGCCGGCGGGTTGGACCAAAAAGTAAAAAAAAAAAAGATCAGAGGGTAATGCCTATTAAAAACGAGTACTTTTGCATATTTCGGGGGGGGGGGGGTGAACCACCTACCCCCCCCCTTGATACGGCCCTGCTCCTTGAGCCCAAGCTGCCTGGGAAGCATATGTTCACGTCAGCTACGATAGCACAGTTTTTCCCTGCACTTCTTGATTTACCCTAACAACAACGACTCGAAACCATTAATTTACTTGAACAGGCATATGACTGCAACTGGGTGATTTGACAGTGTTTGAATTTGTCACAGTTGCTACAACAGTGTCCCTGCTGAAACAGGTCTGAGCTTCAACAAAAATGAGTGCGTGGACATGCATACAAGCTGCGTGGCTGGCGCTTTTCAAAGACATTGGCCGTTGGTCTTTCCGGAACCGACAGGTGTAGGGGAGATACAGGTAAGACGGACCCAGTAACGGTTTTTCGATTGCTGCCTTTTCTGTTTCTGGAACATTGCAATGAACTTTAATCCGTCTGATAGCTTCTTTATCCCCACTTCCTTGCTAATTTTTTGAAAAAAGCAGATTTTGGTAGGAAGGTCAAAAGGTCCGTCTTATCTGGAGGGGGTGGCAAGATGGACCACCAGAGGGGGCAAGACGGACAATTGTTCTCTTCATCACCTTTCTTCGTAGAAATGCATCAAGTAAGCACGGTAATGTCAACAGTGGCTCTTTTCAACACACTGAAGCCAGGAAAGTCAACTCCAAATGTATGAAGTGATGGCTGGCTTGCCGTTCCTCCAGAGGGGTGGGCTTTGGTAGTTTTATCACCGCTGCCTTCAAACTGAATCTTCCTTTTTCAGGGGTTTCTTGAAAATTGTACGAGTGACAAATCCTCTTGCAGAACAACACATCTATCTCATCACATTCGTTGTCTTTCGGGTCCCCCCATACCCTTCCCCTTGTAACCCCCGGTCCGTCTTACCAACAAACCATGTGGTCCGTCTTATCTGCAGTGGGTTGATTTAAACAAACTGTCACCAAACTCGCTAGATGGCACAGAATGGATGTGTCATCACTTCTAAAGAAAGTACGGAGTCGGGACTGTTTGGTAGCAAAACCCCTAAGACCTAGTATTTTCCAAACAAGAGATATCACAAAAAATACTTGACATCAAATCTTTCCAAAGCAGCCTCTTAAAACATCAACTTCAATTTTCTTGGAAACTAACCAGCCAATCTTCTTGTTTTTTCGGCAGACATGAAGGCAAGATGGCTGTACCTTACTATCACCACTGGATGGCACTGCTGCCAATCTCTGAATTTTAAAATGGAAAGGTCCGTCTTATCTGCCGGTCCGTCTTGGCTGTATCTCCCCTACTTAGAAATCACGCTACTAGATAGTCCCACGGTCGTGATGAGTCCTAGTTTGGACTAGCGACTTGATTGTGGGTATTCTGTAGGGATTGCAAATGCCGAGTTCTTCCGCGTTGACTCCTGTAAATAATCACGTAGATTACCTAATGCTTTCAGTGAAGTTGCGGGCAGTGATTGCCTTGGAATTATTACAGTAAGCTACCGTAGCGTCTACTAGTAAGGAAGCATCCCTAGTAAGTAAAGCTAGTAGATTCTCAGACGTTCCAGTGGTGTTAGGTTTTTAAGCTGTGTCTTCGGTTCTTGGTTCATCTCGAAAACCTTTTTTAGACTTCCCCGCTTGCAACGTCGGCCAATTTCGTTGCGGAAACGGTCTCTGCATCCCCAACAGATGGCAGTGTGATGGGTACTCTGATTGTGCCGATGGAACCGATGAAAAGAATTGCACCAGCGCTGGATGTCCTCCATCCAAGTTTTTATGTCCCCTTGGGTCCCGTGAAGGGTCCCAGTGCATCGATAGAACTAAACTCTGCGACGGTGTTGGAGATTGCTTGGATGAAGCGGATGAAAAAGTCTCTTGTTGTAAGTATATCTCTGTTAAAAATTTACACAGGCAAATGCGATCTATGAATTTAATTTGTAAATTGCAGCGAGTACCAAATAGATTTATTTGAGAGAGAGTATTATCAGAGCTTGTCAGTCTAGTCTGAAACGTCCACTTCTCATGATTTCGCTTGAGATCTCATGTTTTTCCATCAGTCTCATTGTTTTGATTTGAGTAAAAAACTCGCGATTTTCAAGTTTTTCTGGCACTTGCCCTTCGGCATGGGGAATCCGGAATCTTGTGGTATGGACGACATTTGAACGGGGATTGGATCTGAATGAAACTTGGCAAGTGGAAAGATAAATCGTCTCAGATGTTCCGTGTTAAATACGGAGTGGATCCGGTACTTGTGCGGGGGGATGAAGGGGGCACCGGAAAACTTGTGAAGAGTCGAGGGATTGGGATGGAACTTGGTGGGGAGAACAAGCATTAGGCCTAGATACGTTATTGGCAGAACCAGATCGTATTGGGGCTCTGTGGGGCAGTTGGGGTGGTTTCCCGGAATTCTGGTGATCGCGAGTTGGAATACTTCCAGATGTGCTAAGACGATCAAACTTTGAAGTTCTTCCGTTCCTGGATCTGACCATTTTTGGGGGAGTGAGGGAAGGGGAATACGTAAATTGACTTCCGTAAATTGGGAACGGGCGGCCCGATTCCCGTGAAACTTAACGGGTGATAAGAATTGATGACCTGGACATGCAAAACATGCGTTCGAACCACATGCGGCCACGGTTGGGGAATTGGGGGGTCGTGTTCTGCTGCAGTTGGGGGGGGCCCCGAAATTTTGTGGCTCGCATAGGGTTCAAACGAGTGCAGCGATTTAAATAAAACTTGGAATGTTGAGAGAGCATATGCTCTAGATGACATATTTTAAGGTCCGAACCAGATTCGACTGCGGTGGGGGGGGGGGGGGGGAGGGTACTGAAATTTTCCAGAAGAACTCAGATTCGAGTGAAACTTGACAGGTGGTACGAGAAGATGCTTTAGATGATCCATTCTCGAGTCCGAACCAGATTCGGCCGCGGTAGGGGGAGTTCAAGGGAGGTACCAAGAATCGTGTTGCACAAGTGGATTTATTGGGCTGAAATTAGGAAGTTACAACAGTCATTTGCTCCAGATGATCCGAGGTGATGCCGGAAATGCTCAGACTTCAGTGAAACTACATATCCTATTTCTGGGCCCAAACCGCATTTTTGGGTGGTGGGTGTATTTTGTGACGTTCTCATCTACTTCCTTCTTACGCCTACTCGTAACAAGTGCTATATGACATCTTAGCTCTTGTCTGATCTCTGTTCTGGTGTGATTTCATTAGATGGCAGGGGTTGTTTGGGATCGTCAGAAGGATACCCACTAGGGCTCCGCTGCGACTTTAACCGTGTAGGCCAAAGCTTTTTGCCTTTGTATTTTGGACAAATTCCGTCACACATTAGCTGTTGTACTGGGACGTGAAAGCACATCGCAAATATAAGGTCGTTTTCGTATTCGTAAAAGAAGATGCAAGATGATAAAAGAAAGAAGGATAGGAGGCTAAATTAACACTCTTTTTGCTGGCTTTCGGTTGAATCGGCTATCACCCTAGTTTTCAGTATCTCCTTCGAAAAGAAAAATAATAAAATCTTTGCCGAGATCAATGACCGGGCCACACCATTCGTATTTTTTTGTGTGAGCTAGTCATGTTTATGTACGAAGGCCCGTGAGTACACGTGAGTCATGAAATTTAGCTATGCACAATGGCTTGGATTCTTTTTGTCGCTCCATGGGGTAAAAAAAAAAAAAAAAAGTAGTCACGGCATTCTGCAGAAGGTTTATTTCATTTTTGGATAGACCCATCGTCACACTTGATACACCCTGATATACTTTTAGATAGACCGACTACCCGACGCAAAGCATGGCAAAACATTTCGTGGCCTAAACGTCTCGTGGCCTACATTTATACATTATGGGAAGCGATTATACGGCTTGCAACTATCTCTCGAAATCATAGATCAATGCTTATTTTAATTTTCCAAAAGAATCAACCAAGAGTTAGAGAGAAAGTGCCCACCCTGACTATGCTACTATAAAGTATAATAGAAAGAGTACTGCAGCCCTGTGTGGCATTTCGGACTTGCACAGGAGCAGTCGGACCGGCTTGAGAAGATCCAGTATAGAACCCTTCTAATTGTGTCTAAATCTCCGAAAGTTCCCTGTTCCTCCCTACTCAGTGATTTCAGATTAGAAACTCTGGCAACCCGCCGCCTCAACATATCCCTCAAGTTTGGTACAAGTATTCTGGCCAACCCAATCCTAAGAAAAATCCTGCCACCAGATTACGAGACGACACGTATCCGACTTCCGCGATCAGTGGCTCAGCCAGTGCCAAGGCTACAACCGGTTGCATGTTTCCACACCCGGTACCTAAATAGTTTTGTCCCTTCTTTCGTCAAGTTTTTTAACAATGGATTTACAGTTGATTCCTAATATCTTCCTTTAGATTTTAAGGTCATTTATAGTTTGGTGATTTTAGCGTAATTTTGTTAATTGTAAATAATATGAATTTCGACACTAAGATTTAAGCGATATTAATAACTGTAATTTTATTGACAAGTTATGTGACTTGACAGACAAATGGCCAGTTATAGGCCATAGTGTGATTTAGCTCGATAGGCTACATGTTATTCAGTTCCAAATATTACAATTTTAGTGTATACATTGTTGACGTAAAATCAACCAGTCGGCATATCGCCGTTTCAAGATTTTTAATGAATAAACTAAATTGAAATTGAAATTGAATTGAAAGATCGATATATGTAATTGGCCGAGAGTAGGCTAACCTGAAATAATGCACTCAGCCTTTTAATTTTTATGGCACTTGCAGCTTCGCTCAAGTGCCATACACCGATCACTTTTCCGTCGGTCGGTCGGTCCGGTGATCGCGAGTTAGGGTACTTGCAGATGTGCTAGGACGATGAAACTTGGCAGGCTTATCAGGGACCCGACCAAACTAAATTGGAAATAGTCACTTCCCTGATCCGACCACCATGGGGGGAGTAGAGGGCGGGGGAATCCTGAGAATTCAGTAGTCTTTGTCAAACCCTACCCCTTTCTTCACACATATAGCTCTGGGCGTGGGGTGACGTCACTCTTTGCATCGGATCACTCTTTCAACATCGGAAAGAGCTAGTGCATTCGAGGGTCAAAGGGGTTTGTATATGTGGTTCAGTGCGGGGGAATACGGAAAATTGAGTGTTGTGTAACTTTCGCACGGGTGGTCGGATTGGGATGAAACTTAATACCTGAATGAATGACATATCTCTGATGTTCCGTTGGAATTCCGAACCGGATTCGACAGCTATGGGGGAGTTGGGGGGGGGAAGACCGGAAATCTCGAGAAACGGTTATAATGGAGGGATCGGAGTAAAACTTGCTGGGAAGAACAAGAATCTGCTCCAGATAAAACGTTTTGTAAATTTGGACTGGACCCGGACACTTGGGAGGGGGGGGGGAGTTTCCCGGAAATCATGACGGCTTTTGTGATTTTCACGACGAAACTTGGGAGGCGTATCAAGGACCTGATCAAACTGACTTGTAAATAAAAATTCACTCGATCCGATAGTCGTGGGGGGATCGGAGGGAGGGGGAATCCGGAATCTTTGGCCATGCGTAACTTTGGAACGGGTGATCGGATTCGAGTGAAATTAAATAACTGAACAGAGGGCATGCCTGTGGTGATCTTTTTCATGTCCGGACCGGATCCGACAACAATTGGGGGGGGGGGAAATACGTGACTGGCTTGGACTGGAGAGACCGGAATGGAACTTTGTGGGAATAACAAACAAGTACAAAACCGAAACGGATTGGCTCTGGCGACTGTGGGGGGAGTTTGGGACGGGTCCGGAATTTCTTTGATCGCGAGTTAAGGTACTTCCAGATGTGCTAGGACGATGAAATTTGGCTGGAATATTAGAAATTCGACAAGATTGGCTTAGAAATCGCCACTTTTCAAATCCGACCATTCCTTTAAGTACCAATCTTGACCGCATATTCGGAAAAATACTTTTAAGCAAAATATGCATTTTCATGATCCCCATGAGCCCATTATCATTTTTGCCTCAAGGGTTTTGCTTACAAATGAAGTTCTAGCTCCCTTAAAGTGTGAATCTTAACCGCAAGGTTGAAAAGTACTTTTTATGAAACGATACATCTCAACCCATGATCATTTGTTCCACAAGGGTTTTGCAAAAAAAAAAAATATTTCTAGCACCCTTAAAGTGCGCATTTTACCCGCAAAGTGAAAAAAAAAAAACTTTTTACCATACGTATATATCAATGATCCCTAAGAGCCTGCTATCGTTTTTGCCTCAAGGGTTTTGATAACAGATGAATTTCTAGTGCCTTTAAAGTGCGTATCGTAACAGCCAAGTTCTAAAACAAAATACGTTTTCTCTAGCTCCCTTAAAGTGCGCATCTGAATAGCACAGTCGAAAATTACTTTTGATCAAACAATACATCTCAACCACAGCCTATATAGGCTGTGATCTCAACCCATACAAGTGCCATATGAGCTTATACAGCTCTTGTTTAATCAGCCTAAGCTCAAAGTGTTTCGTTCGTTTTGTAACTTGTCAGCTTGATGTACCCTTTCTTGCGGAAACTGTTCTTCGGTGTCACGACGTTTTTACTGTTACTCTTCAAATTATTTGCAGCTCTCAAACAGATCGTAATTGCAAATCTAACATTTCCTTGTTTTCTTAACCCACGTACGTTTCAAGGTTTGCAAGTTTACGGATTGTAACTAGTCAAGCGACTCATGTTGTTATCTCGTTTTAACTAGGTCCTTGCTCGTGTTCTCAAGGAAAAGTCAGTACGGCACTAAGTTGGTGCATATTATGTTCTACAGTTTAAAGAGATGTAAAAGTAGATTGGCCTGTACGGTTTGATATTATTCAGGGATGTCCTTCAAGGACAACATAGTTTGGTCGAAAATATCCCGTAGCACCAGCGTGTGCCCATTTTTTTTGTTTCTCAAATGAAGGGGATGCAGAATGAAACCGAAGAGACTGCCCCATGCCCCATGCGAAACCTTAGATAGTATGGCATATTTATTTTTCTGTATATACTGTGCAAATGCCTGATTATTAGGTTGCGTGTAATAAATAATTTCATTCATTCATTCATAAAGCCTTAAAAGATTTGGTTAATTTTGTTTAATGATACGGGTCATAGTTGTCATATGTTGTAAGGCCTTTCAGCTTAAGATCATTACTAATATAATTCTGTTATTGATCGATGTTTAGGACGATCTTTCAGAGCCTTCTTATATCCTCTCCAACCTCCCAGAAGTTATGCAGCCTGTTAAGCTTGGCTTCACAGGTAACACAACAATAGCCTCTTATTTAAGTTGGTCATGAAACTACTTGGAACTAGGCGCGGAAAAAGCTTCAAGTTTACATTGAACTTGAGCAACAGTGTCAGAGAAATGTCCTGCCTTATCGCCTTGAAACTTTGAAATTGCATGTCGCCTTCTAACAGGTTCCGTTCATCTCTTTATTTCCAACAATATTCCCCTTTCCAACAATATTCCCTACCCGACTTTGCGGCACCTACGGTCGATGGTCCTGTGACTAGAAGTAAAGCAGCCTCAAAAGTCACCCTAAAGCAACCACCTGCAAACTCCAGCGAGCGATACAACTTATCTTTTGTCCCCTACTTTGTTCAGCACTACAATGCCAGATAAAGTGCGTCTTATTTTTGGGTGTGTGCTCATTTTAACTGTTTTTTTTAATATGTCTTGACAATGCCACTGCTATTTTGTTAAATATTATGGCTAATTATAATGATTGATTGATTGATTGATACTTGACAGTGCAAAACGGAAATAATATTCCCTATTCATCCGGATACCGGATAATGCGTTCTTTATCTGCTTCGGACTTGGCATGTGCATTTCGGGACGTCGAATAGATGGCTTGTAATTTCTTCGTAGAACGTAGGCTACTGTGGCATGATGTTTTCGTTCAGCGTGAATTTGTTCGGCAGATGTTATCTGCTCTGATAGGGTATGCGTGCGCAAAACTTTTAAGGATCTGTTTACGTCTTGGGTTTCATCTGAAATTTACCCTTTGAATTCACCCTTTGATTCGAAGAGGTGATCAGCAACCAGAAAAACTGGGTTACAAGGAGAAATTGTCTCGTTCTCTCCAATCTATTCGTACAGAATTGAGTTGGTTCAACGTCTTGTGAGATCCGAGGAGATTTTTCTGTTTACTTCTTGAACTTCGTCTGAAGTTTAACCTTCTGTACACCACTTGTCGATCTGAAGAGATGATTCGTGGCCAGAAAGACTGGAATTCGTCAGAAAATTGGTTCATTGCTCCCCAGTCCCCAACCTTTTTGTTCCGAACTGAGGGGTTCAGCGTCTTCTGAGGCCCTCTATCTCCTGTCTTTACCTGTTGAACTTCGTCTGAAATTTACCCTTCTGATTTTGATTTCACCCTTGACGGTAAAGATAATCAGCGACCAGAAAGACTTGGATTCTAACAAGAACTAGACCTACGTTGCCTGGGCAACGTGAAGTGTTGCGGCAACCTATGTCCGACTTCGCCGACTAAAGTGTTGCGAGAGCAACACTTTGGTTTTGTTTCGTCGCTATCGGTTAAATCTGTAATCGCTTGTTATCACATGGTCCCAGGCTATTCCTCAGCGTTGAAAAAACAACAACAAAAGAATGTCGGGAGAAGAGACTAAATTGACTTTGCAGCCAGTTGGACTTTATCCTTTTCAATCGTAGATATCGTGACGGATGAAAACTTGGAACAGCATCTTATATAATCTAGTTGGTATTATAAAGCTATCCGTAACTTTTCAGGATCAAAATACCATAGATGACACTCTATTAATTATTACGAAACTACCTCATTGTTTTACATTATCGTTTGTACCCGTTGCTTTTAATTCTAGGTTACAGGGATAGACCATCGATATTAACTTTCTTACCGTCAGATTTATGGAAATCGAATGCAATGTGCACCAATTTCTCGCCCTCCGTGAGCCGATTCTTACTTACAAGCCCCTCTCCCGTGATAGACATCAAGTTCATCGGAAACAAATAATGGGTACACCAACTAGCAAAGTTGCAAACCCCTCATCGCTGAAGATGATTGTAGTCTAACAGCCGATTAGTACTTACAAGTCCCCTACATGTCTTACAATTGGGACCCAAATTGTTCTTACCATCAAATACACCGGAAACAAATAATAGGTACACCAACTAGCAAAAGTTGCAAACCCCTCATTGCCGAAGATGATTATGAGCCAACTGCTGACTGTTGCTTACAAGTCCCCTACATGTTTCTCAATTGGTATCGGCCTTTTTTTGGTTTCAGTGTGTACCTTATTACTGAAGTTGTCAACCCCTTGAAACTTTCAAACTGGTTTATCTCGTGAAGGAATTTTTGTACCAAAAAATGGATGGCATATACGATCAGCTCATAAAGGCCTATCGAACGCCGTTGAAAAAAAAAATTGTATCTGTCTTAGTTCAAAAGTTGACTTTTTTGCCGTAGGCCAACTTTCTAACGTCACCACTTAGAAAGGAGCAAAGGATAAACTCTAATTTCTTTAGCAATGAGATAACTTTTGAAGTTTGAGAGGCACATCTGATATCATTTCTCTGCGGCAAACCCAAGTGCGAAAAACGGAATGATAAACTCAGCTGAAATCACAAGCCGAAATGTGTAGAAACAATAGATGGCAGAACTTTCGGACCCGTGGGAAAATGCCACTTTTTCTGTTCTGTAAACTTTTCTCTTTATCACTCAAAGAAGATGTATTGGCTGTGGGGCCGGGGAACTGCCGCACATATTTAGCACTTATAGATTTTAGTCCACCTTCAGTTTGAAACTGGAGCCTGCCTGCTTGACTGTTAGAACGGAGCTTTCCACTCGAAAGCAGAAACATGGTTTGATGAAACAAAAGCTTGGCTGCACAACTTCAGATACTCCTCTCTGAAATAGGCTGTACAACTCCACTTCACTTCGCACACCATAGGCTCTGGCTCGAGGACAAACAAAAACCATCATTTTTGGCCCCAGGCAAGAGTTCTAGGGAGTTTACCAAAATGTAATGTCATATTCATCAATCCGGCCTGAAGTTCACACTATCCGTAAAAAACACACAGGTTAGACCCCTACCAGTTCCCAGGAAACAGCTGAAATCGGCGGCATAGGAAAAAAAAAAAAAAAACAGGACAAAACCAAAGTTCTCTCGCAACACAATTCGTCCCCCACCCTCTTTGCGTACTGGAGTGATACACTTTTACAGCTGGCGAGACTTCATTGAAGAGTCCTTGGCTACTGTTGTTGTATCTCATCAAGCAAAATACAGTCGGTGTGGTCGTCGTCAAAAAGATGACATGGAAATGCAATACTTTGTGGGATTGAAAAGAAAAAGATCAGCAAAAAAGTGAAGAGTCGTCGTCGCTACAAAATCTGAGATACACATGACTACCCGTGAGGAACTGTTAGTTATTAATTCCCGTCTCTCTGTAAGCCACCGAAGCGTGTTGTAAATAGTCGGAACAAGCAAAGCTGCTTACTATTTTTTCTATGCTCGTGAATATCATCGGCCGTTCCATTTTACCTTTTTACCTGAAGTACAGATTCTTGCCATGGAACAGCGTGTGTTCAGAATTTTGTGAAAAAAGTAAGGGTTCAATATCGTTTTTTTAAAATAATTTTCGGCAAAAGTTTAGTAATTTTTGGCCGTGAGCCCGACTCATAGGTCTTAACGGTTTTAAGTGGCAGATTAAGGGCGTCCCAAGCTGGTTGAAATTTGAAGCGAGGGTACACAGCTGGTCAGTGACCAATCCGGAGTCGGAGAACAACCGCTGAACGTAAATCTCACAGATGTTTTAGGGATGCGCGGTTTATCTTTGCTTTTGCCTATAGTTCGGGACAGAAAGTGGGGAGTGAGAGAATAGAAAGAGCACGGAACAAGGAGGGGAAATATTCCCACGAGGAGACCAGTTCGAAGTCCTAGGAGGTTAAGCTTCTCTGCGAAAGAGGAATAGTGGAGGCACTGCCAGTACGAACACTTATGCTTGTTATAGAATTTTTTTCGTTGCCTTGTTCCTGCTGTTTTTCTAATGCCCCACTTTTGCTGCAGAAAATATTTTTGGAAGTTTTTAGATAGTTTTTGTTCCTTTTTATATATTTTAACGTGATGAGGTAGAGGAGGAATCGTCGCCGCTTTGATTCGTTCAGTTTTTAAAAAGATACCACGAATGATTTGCAAATAATACGTATTTATTTCTTGATATCATTTTTAATACTTTTTTCCATAGAAAAGATCATTTCGCTTCAGTTCTTCAATATGCCAGTGCGGCACAGTCAATAGTCTATGCCTTTCCCAAGAAACCAAACCTGCTGATCCAAAATTTTAGCCTTGTCCAAGACTTAGGACCGTCCATCTTTATAACCAGCGTGCCTTGCAGCGCTCTATCAAGATAAACTGTACTGAGGTGTTCTTTCATTTTAGCTGACAAAGAATGTCCGACGCTTGGTTGTTCTCATGGCTGTCGATCCTCACCGGAAGGCGGACTGTGTACCTGCCCAGTTGGACAAGTTCTGTCTGCTGACAATCGGACCTGTAGTGGTAAGCCCAGTCTCTTCTTATTTATTGACCTTCAGCAACATAAAAATAACAAAACAGTGAATAGGTTCAGGTTCATGTTCTTTAATAAATTAAATAACAAATTGTCCAGAGCCCGGCTGAGAAGACAAATTCGTAATGCACGGGTTGGAAAGACCTCTTTAACTAAATACAACATTTATAATTCACTACATGCCATTCATACTAATGGAAATATGCGTGTTCTCCCTAGCATCCGGTCCCCAGCACCACCCGTTGACACGTCCAGCGAAACCAACAATAAAAAATAAAAGATAACAAGAACCGAGGAAAAGTTATTTCAGTCCAAGGAAAGATCCTGGACCGAGTATTCACAATCCCCCAGGTCCAGTATCTCATATACTATAGTATTCTCTCACACAGTCTCACGCTTGTCCGTTGTCTTTCATCCTGTGGGCTAGTTCTTCTATCTTAAGATTGCTGTTTGAATAGTTTATTAGCCAATTTGCAATAAAATACAGTACATATGAACTTGACAGCACTTCTGTGAAACGGAAGATTTCATGCAGAAAGCCCAAACCTTGTTGTCACATCGCCCAGGGACTAAATTCGGTTCAGGGCCAGGCTCCCTGCAAGTTGAGACATAAGATATTAATAAGGCTCTAGCAAAGGATTGCAAAAAAACGTTGCAATGAGCGTCTATCAGAATACAAGCGATTGTTATAAAACCATGGTCCCTTGGCGCTAGAAAGCATTAAGATCCCGCGTGTCCAGTTTTTGGCTAGAAGTAGTTTTGACGAAACCCCTCTTCTCTTTCTAAATTTGCTGTGAAACGTTATCCTCGATCCGCTAACTACAGTTGGCTCTCTCTAAATGGGATCGCAGAAGGGTAATAGAAACCAGAGAAAAGGGCATAAGCAAGCTTAAGGCCAATTACCAGCTTGTGAAAACTAATCTTGCTAATGCTGGGTGACCAGAAGCTAAATAGTTAGCCTTTGCGCCAGACAGGTTCTCATAATTCTCTTGTACCATCTCTAGACTCTCTTTCAAATGATCTGATTTGCATAGAAAAGGGAGTTAATCACAATTTAATGGGGAAACCAATGTACATTTGTTAGTGAAGTGTGGTGACCGTTTGTGTAAACATGGTGTAGGTAGGTACTTTATTTGTGATTGAACCGATAGGCATTTCACAGCGACAAACTAAAGGTGTGGTATGCCCAATATTAGGCTGATCAGAATGCTTTAGACATCAAGTTGAAAGAACAGAAGTTGATTGCTCTTCTCTCACTGAGCTGACGAAGCACTCTCTGTCGTGACTCATGTGCTTTTCCCACCTAATTAAAGTTTATGTTGCAATACTGGTAACGACTTCCTACCTCGGCAGCGCAGCAGAATAACCAAATGGCAGTGGTTTACCAGTCGGCTACTTTTATTTCAAGCATTCTGATCGCCACTGGCGTTAAATAGTTGCTGTAATGTTTATGTAAAAAGAGAAAATTGGGCTGCCACTTATTTCTAGGAATGAAAACTGATGAAACAGCTCTCTGGAATAATTGTTTGCAGTAACATTTGGGCCTATTTTTGTTTCTTTTTCGGATTCACGAATTACACTAGTTTAGGTTACACTAGTATCTGTATCTGTTCTTGCTGGCTGGCCCCTCAGATTCGTGGGTTAAGTTGAATTTGGAAACAAGAAGCCCCGGAACTCGCCTTGCTACTCTCTTGTTAGCTCCTGAGTTACAGAACTGCGTCAGTGGTGGTTTGGTTATCCCCTGAAGGCAGTTTTCTAGTCACGTTGCGTGATAGTGAGGTTTCAAAGTTAATATCTGGCGTGTTCCACCACAATTCGTGACGGCGCTGTTAGGAAATCTGACCCACTCGTTCTCTGTAATTGGTTTCGTGATGAGTTTGAGCAGACCTGTGGGACAAACTTTTTGTAAGCTCTATTGTGGCAGTCTTTCAGACTTCACCCCGGCCAAACAATTTGTTTAGGTTTTGATATTGTGTCAACTTTTCTCATTAAATGTTAAAACAAACTGAAAATAAGCCACGCGGTTTCGCGGAAATCGCGCGAAAACTATAAAACAAGTCTCTTGACGACAAGAAACCCCGCCCAAAGTTGAAGACAGTTCGCGATCAAATAGTCAAGTTTGCAGAAATCCAGTTGAAAAAATGTTCTGCCAGTTAGGCATGATGTGAAGTGGCGTAATGCCACTACATAATTATACCACAGTAAACTGGACGAAAAATCGAGCAAGCGATTTTTCGTTCAGTTTTCTTGCCAGGAAGGATCGGGGATCTTGGAGGGATTGATTATACACCCTGATCCATTTTAGACCTCAGGATTTTTTTTTAGCCTGAATTTAGTTTTTCTCTCCAATTCCTGCTCAGAAGCTAGGACAGTGTTTTGAATGCAATGTAAGGTGGTTTAATGCACTCTGAGAACTTGAATAGAAAGATTGATCCGAAAAGAAGGGGCTCCGTTTGCGTGACGAGATCGAAGTAGCTATCCGGAGTTTGTACGTATGCCTACAGTTACAGTTTATTCTTCTGTGCGGGCTGAAGCTGATCGATGCAACACCGTTTTGGGGTTTTCCGGTCTCAGTATAAAATGGAAAAAATATAGGAACCGCAATGAATGCAAGGGTTTGTAGAGAGTTTTGACCTCAATTTTATTTTTAGACCGCGACGAATGCCGTGACTGGGGAACATGCAGTCAACTTTGCTCGAACACCCCTGGTGGCTTTGAATGCGCGTGTCAAGCTGGATACGTTTTAGTTAACCAGACATCCTGCTATGCAGAAAATAACGAGACGCTCCGCATTATCTTTGCCCACCAGTCCAACATTTACGAGATGAAAGCTGACGGAACTAATCGAATGGTAAGTTCGCTGGGATCACGTGGGATAGGTAAGCAGTAAGCAATACGTCGAGAAAGGAAAGACTTCTCGATTGGCTGTTGGATAAGGCAGCCAAGACCCCTGGTGCTTTTCCTAAAAATGTTGTGCGGATGGTCTCGGCCTGTGTCTCATTCTTGCGCGAAGTTTTTTTTGCCAAAAGAACATTGTCGAAAAGGATTGCTCATCCTTGTTTGTCAAGACTTTCGTTCATTTCAAATAAAAAATATCACATACAGCTGCCTCAGTTCTCACTTTTTTAGAAAGATAATATGTCGTAACATGGGTTCAGCTGCGGGCAAACTGTCTTCCAGTTTTAGGGAATATTTGGGATATTAAAAGGGCAGGGACAAGGGCAAAGCAGAGTTGTCAGTTTTGTAAAGTTGAAGGTAAGTGATCTGGACCATTTGCTTTACAAGTGTCAGGAGTTGTCTATCCTGCGTGAGAAGTTTTTGAATGGCATAGCTATGACAGTAAAGGATCTACTTAATAGTACAAACCCTACAATTGCATGTAGGATTCGTCTATATCTGGATCATTTAAACAAGAAAATTAAAAGTATGCGAGGTTAGATTGTCGTTTGGGGGAAGCAGTTTAGTTTAGTATTGAAAGTTCGCCCGTAGACTGAATGTGAAGCTGGTATATTGCAGTGTTTTTGTTTTGTTTTTGTTCATGGCCCAAGGGCTTAAATACACATCTATCTATCTATGTCGTAACATAAGAATCAATCGCATCCTTGATAGCAGTTTCCAAAGGAATGAGCATATTCAGGGGCGTCGCAAGGGGGGGGGGGTGCGGGGAATTTTGATTTTTTTTTTTACTGAAACTGTTTGGTATTTTTTCGATAGCGGAACTATTCGGTATATTTACGGAGATTCGGTAGTTATACAGAATCCCAAATAGGCTATCGGTACAAATCTAATTGGTATAATGATCGGGATTCGGCATAATTCCCAGTATTCGGTAGTTATCACGAATTCGGGGAGAGAATTTACGGAAATTATTTGGTAATTGTTCGATGCCAGAACTATTCGGTATATTTATGGAGATTCGGTAGTTACACAGAATCCCGAATAAGGTATCGGTCTAGAATGATTCGGTATCATAATTGGGATTCGGTAATTTATTCGATATAATTTCCAGGATCCGGTAGTTACCACAAATCCCTACTTTTGTTCCAGTTTCGACGAAATTATACCGAATACGAAAATTATTCGGTACTGTTTCGATATCAAAACAATTCGGTATAATAACCGAGATACGGTAGTTATACAGAATCTCGAACATGCTATCGGTCTAAATTTATTTGGTATAATAACTGGGATTCGGTATAATTGCCATTCGGGAGTTACCACGAACCTCGAAACTCGGAAGAGGTCGAGTGAAGCACTGGTTGCAGACAAAAGGACTGATTTATGATCTCATCGATAGTTTTTACTTTGGATCCCAAAAAGAAGATTTAATCATGAATCTTAATATTCTATATTTTGCGGAAGGGTGCGTCATTTGATTGGGGTTTTAAGACAGTTTTAGGATTGGGATTTCGAAACATTAAAAGCTAAAATCTGGATGGAAATAGTTAAGTTTGGCACGAAAAAGCTAACTTAAATAAAATTTCGCCTGCGGCGCCCACTTTATGTGATTATGGGTAGTATTGGCTATGGTAGAGTAGCTGCTGCTGCAGAAACGTCGCTCCATCCGGTTTCTGGAACTTCATAGAGCATCGGTATTTAATCCACGGTTAATGATAGAATTTGTAAGATAAGCAGTTAAATTTTAGCCTATAGGAAAAAAAATCTCGCCTGCGGCGCTCACTTTCTGTGATCATGGCTAGTATTGACTATACTACAGTAGCTGCTGCTGTTGGAACGTCGCTCCATTCGGTTTCTGGAACTTCTTAGAACATTGGTATTTAATCCACGGTAAATGATAGAATTTGTAATAAGCAGTTAAATTTTAGCCTACAGGGAAAAAAAAAAAATTCTGAAAATTCGCCTGCGGCGCTAGATTTATTTTTCTCTTGGGTATAATAGATAGAAGCTGTTACTGCAATCGTGCCCGGCAATATATTCTCCTAGTGGCCTTCGCCAAAACGCCACTTATTTAAGTTGGCTTATCGTCTTTCATGCTGCCCTTTAATGTTACTTTTCCTACGTAATCCTTTCTGTTCCATAATTTAAAGCTCGAATTTTCAGTTTCTAGGATTCGGTAAAATTTTTGAGAGATTCGGTAAAATTTTGGCTCTGCACCCCCCCAACGAAAATGCACTTGCGACGCCCCTGAGCATATTAAACGTTAACAAACGTTTGACAGTGTTGCCGATACAGATTGCGTCAAGAACGTCCATGCCTCGTTTTTCCTCAGCTTCTAAGACGTTAATTTTTCTGACGCCAAACTTCACATTTTTCAACGCAAAAACACATGCGTCGCGAAACCCACCAATATGACTTCAGTGTCTGTGTTCAGTCAGGGTAATTGTGCGCCGAAAACAAATGTCAAATTTTAACTCAGTGGGAACTAGCCAAATTATGCATTTTCATGGCGGAAGGGTGCAAATTGCTTTTAGCCTAGGCCCAGTTAGATCTCGATTATGCTAAAAATCATTTTGGGAGGTGGTCGACCCAAGGACTATCAAAATGATCAAGTAAACGCCTGCTAGAATTGGACCAACAACTCACGCATGCTTTATGGATTTTAATTGTCTTTTCGCTTCGATGATAAACCGGTTCCTGCATCCGATGGTATTTTCCTGAACTGCGGTGTCGAGTGGTTTGGCATCATATCTGGTGCTCATGCTTTAAATGGGCAGCCAAGTCTCTACTTATGTTTGTCACAGGTTGTCGGAGCAAAATTTATCGCGGCAGTTTATTGATCTTTTGGCCACTTGTGATTGTCAATAATCGAATCCTTGCGAGCGTTCTATCCGATGTTCTATCTTCGAATCGTTTAGGGATTCTCGAGGGTGATGGTGAAGTGTGGTAACGGAGAGGGGGGGGGGCTGAACAGAGTAGGTGTAGGTTTTTGACGGGATACCTGTGATTTCGTAAAAGTTGGCCGTCTGTCCGTCCGTCCGATTGTCCGTCTGTTAGCACGATAACTCTCGAAGGGTAATTTTTTGAATCGCAAAACGTAAGTGACGGGATACCTATGATTTCGTAAAAGTTGGCCGTCTCTCGGTCCGTCCGTCCGTCCGATTGTTTTCCGTCCGATCCGTCTGTTAGCAAGATAAGTGTTAACTGTAAAAGGGGTTGAGATATTTTTATTCGAACTTGGCATGAGGACTGTTTAGGACGAAAAGATAATGTTTTCAAAAGCCAATGAGATAGTCCATCTATGGGAAGGAGACGTGCTTAATCCATATCTTTCACTTATTTTCTCGCCGGACAATTAGTTCGTCCGGAATCCGGCCAAAACCGGAAAATTAAAGTTGTATTTGAAGTTGATTAAATGTTCGATTTAGGGGTAAGAAAACATGCTGAATCCGTATATGAACTCGTTTTCTACTCGGACAAGTAGCCTAAAGATCGCCCGGAATCCGGCCGAAACCGGAAAACTTGTTTGAAGTAAAAGTTTTATTGAAGATTGTTAAATGTTCGGTTTAGAGGTAAGAAGACATGCTGAGTTCATATATGATAGTCATTTTTCGAAACCGGAAAATCTCATCGATTAGAGATTCGATGGACTGGTAAGGAGGCATGCTGGATCCATATATGAAAATTATTTTCTCGTCGGACAAATGGTTAGCCCGGAATTAGGTCAAAACCTGCAGATTTGTCGAGATTGAGATTGCTTCGAGATTGCTTTATTTGTAAAAACGAAAAAAATCAACAGACGAATCCCGGAACTGCCAACATGCCAAAGACTGTAAACGTTCAGGAACTCAAAAAGAATTAATACCTCTCTAAGGAAAAAAAGTAAAAGTTAAAAACTAAAAATTTGAAACTTACAGTTTATCTGAAGTTGATTAGAGGTTCGATCTAAGTGTAAGGAGATATGCTGAAGTCGTTTTCAGTATTAGTTTTTTGCTGGACAAGTAGTTCACCCGGAATCCGGCCGAAACCGGATATTTGGCAGAAGTTAGGCAGGAAGTTTCGGTCAATTTCGTCGAAGTAGATATGACGAATAGAGGTAAACACACATGCTGAATCCATATCTGAACTTGGTTTTCTTAGATGACTAGCCATTGGCATTAATCTGTTTCTAAATTTTAATAGTAAAAATATTAATTTGTAAAAGTAAAAGAATTAAATTTCCCGGATAGGCCTATCTACAAGAAGCAATTGTCTGGATCAAATATAAAATATTTGGGATCCCATCGAAGCCTTTGGTCTTGTTATATGATTCACGATCAGTTTGGGCTAAAGGAGTTTTTATAGGGGCAGAAGAGCTGGTATAACGTTGTGATGTCTTGAAATTAGAAATGTGCTTTAGACAATGTTGCTTGTGCGACTGAGATCCAGTGGCAGGGTTGTTGGCACACGTTGGCAGACTCTGGGGATAACGGTATTGAGAAATATGTCCTATGAAAATCGTGAACCGCTTTGCGGGATAGCTAAAAATCAAGTGATCCAATATCAGCTGATGCTTCCCAAACTTTGGTGAAATAATAATATGACCTTGATCGTATTTTTTTGTTTACAGAGTTTGGCTGCAAATGTCTCGAGCGCTAGCGGGATTGACTATCACTACCAGCTCAAGCAGATCTTCTTCTCCGACACTGAGTCCAAGAAAATCTATTCAATCCCTCTAGAAGCGGCTCGTGAAGGGCGACAGACCCGGACGGACATTTCCGGAATAGCTCCCTGGATACCTGTAGCGCTAGCAGTGGACTGGGTTGGAAATAAGCTATACACTGTTGATGCTCTTGCACAGAAAATTGATGTGTTTGAACTAGATGGAAGGTGGCATGCCATTGTAATCAGTAACAACTTAACGGATCCGACTGATATAGCCTTGGATCCCACTGTTGGGTAAGTTGATTTTAATTTGTTGTTCTTTCGGAGGAGAGATCTCAAGTTTGAAAATTTAATTTGAAGTTGGTTCGAATGTGCAACCGTGTTCAACCAACCGGCTGGTAAGAACTTTACTCTGCGATGATTGGGTATTCAACAGACATTTTTGAAAGTTTGGTTATTTCAATGCTTGAAATACTCTCACATCCCCTTCCTCCCCTTGTACCTAACCTTTCAATTTTGTACCTGATTTTTAAATAAATAATAATAATAGTAATAATAACTGACCAGTTCCACGTCGTTTGAAGCAACATGCACGATCTGAGGAGCACCAATATGCTCCCCAGAGAAAGAGGAAGGCCGCCGTGGCTCAAAGACAGTCAAACAAGGAAAATGCAAAAATAAGCGTAGTGCCGTTATGCTGGATAAAAGTGACATGGGAAGCGAGGAAACGAAAGCGGACGGAACGATTAGTTAGGTAGAGAGACGTAGTAAATCAAGTTTAGATGGGTTTGATCCTCACCAAATTAAATACCGAACGAAAGCGAGATCAATGAGTTATATCGCAGCGTAAACTAACACGCAAATAAACCAGTTAAATAAAAAATAAAACGAAAATTTACAACTACTAAATCGTTGCGCTTTCTTTAAGAAATGGCCATAGCCGGGATCAACACTTTGGTTTGTTTCTTGACTATCGGTTAAATGTTGAAGTAGTCAACCCATCGTGGTTTTCAAAAGTTTATATTCCTAGAACATTTTTTGTCTGAACTGATGACGCAGTCAGTAATCTCATAGGCCTAGCTATCCCTCAGCGATGAAAAACAATTCTATAGCCGAGGACGTTTTGCCGACAACCCTAATCTTCAAGCAAGAGTCAAGTTTGAACAAAGCACCAAAAGAAAATGTCTTTTGATTATGTAAGAATTCATTAAACTCGTGCGTTTAGCATTTGACTTTCGAAGCATGTTTGATCGATAACGGCGTTTCTGATCTTTCTTCTTTAATTTCATATTAGTCCATGGTGTCTTACGTAATCATTGAAACTGGTTTTGCGTCAGTAATTAAAGTCGTTTTTCGAAACACCCTTCATATTTATGAGACGTTGGACTTTGTCCTACGGAACAAAAAACGAGACTCTTAATTTTTTTTTCCCGACTGCTCGTCGTAACTTTCGGAAGTGCGTTGTGCTTAATTTTTCTTATACAAAAGTCGTGTTAGTCGGTGGTAGAAACACGTGCTGTTCAGCCGTCTTAGTGTGAGTTGGATTTGAGGAGGCTCGACTCCTTTCAAGAAGTAAGGTCTGAAAGGAACCCACTGCCAAGGCAGGGTCCCATTTCTTGTCCTCCTGTTCAGAAATCAGTCGCGGCCCAATCCCACGCTCCAAAATACTTTTCCACTTCCCTTTTGCCCCCCTAAACCGCGCCTACCCAGAACAATATCAGACACGGTGCCAGCTCGAATCTCACCCCTGTAGTTTCCCAGGTGGCATTCGATGTAGAAAAAAATCGAAGTGCAGTCTTTACGTATCCTTGGTTTACTGATCTGTATTTCATTGGATTCCCCCAAACTCTTATTAAAATATTCCGATACCCTTCGATTTGCATTCTGACCACAACACATGACGTGAGCAAAATCATTCATAGGAAAATGGAAAGAATGCTGAGATTCAGTTGGTTTCCTGACACGGCAGTCAGTTTTAGGTTTGCTCGCTCGCTTAAGGCTCATCTCACTCTCAGGGAAGGACACTCGAAAGTATACGAAAAAAAGATTTTTGGGTAGGCAGCGATGATAGGGCTACTATGACTGTAGAGAAGGCGAACGAGGAACAGAGTGAGGGTAATTTTACTTTCCTTCATAATTGTACATGCCTCACTTCTGCTTGGTAGGATGCCTGCCTAGGACTTGGTGGTCTTTCTAGTTTGCAAGAAAGTATTGCCTTTGATGGAGTGCTCTGCACTAAACAAACTTGAAGGAAACGTCTTAGCATCGAGCTTGAATCCCGCATACTAAACGAATCGTGTCACTTGAGCATCAACGACATGAATAGCGTTCTTCTTCTATCGTGGTCAGCCTGTAGTATCCAAGCTTCTCCATTCGAGTTGTGCTTTGCCAGCAACGTTCTGAACAAGTCACCATCTACTGTGGAAACAAATTTGGTTAATGGCGTCGCGGAAGACTGTGACAAAACCATGTCTTAATTTGCTTAAGCCTGCCGAAAACCAAATGATTACTGACCAGAATTAGAACAAATGTGTCAATGCAATTTCTCTACCGCAAGGGGGAAGGGGGATGAAAAGAGTTTGACAGTTTGATTAGTCCCTTTGTACCTTCAGACTCTTCTATGTTCCCAACCTTAGCTAACAACCCGGACATTTGAATGACGGTTCATCGTTACCTATGAACGTCTCGGGTACGACAATCGGGAACCTGAAGTGTCCGCACAAGAGTCACATGCTGCAGTAATTCAATTTTTTAATTCAGTTCATTTTTTTAATTCAGTTCGTTTTATTTTTCCAAAAATTCTTCGTTGCGAAAAATAGCGTAGGAAAATGTCAATAAACATACACTGACATGCAAATACATAGAATGCTATTACTTTACATAATCTTCTGCACAATTTAAATTGAATTTTGGTTTCTTAACTTAATCAGTAACATATTAGTAACACATAAATATTATATACAATTTCTTCATCTTACAACGTTAATTGGGTCAAATACTTATGACTACTTATGAAAAACACCATCTAATCACCTGTAATCACCCTAAATAATACACATACTGTCACGTCACAAACTGATTAAAACAGACAACAAGATAGTCAAACGGAGTTCAAATGGCGAATAAAATAACGAGAAAAGGATTTGAGATACCGTTCAGATGATTGAGCTGGAGGGAGTTTCAGCCGGGGTTTATTAGCAAGTTTAGCGGCTCTTCTTGTGGCCTGAGCGCGTTCCTCTTCCATGAAAACTGGCAGTATGTTACGGTGATCATCTGAGCTCAGTAAGTTTTTCTCGAAATTCATGACTAGTTCGTGACGCCTTTCCTTTAATATATGTTTGTAGGTTTAGGACTTCGAGGCTTGTCATGCCAAGGTAAGAGTGCATAAAGCTACCGCGTGCATTCCGAAGTCTTGGAAATAAGAATAGTTGGACTTGCACACCATCAGGAGAGTGGATTATTATTGTAATCACAACCGATGTATTTATATTTAATTTTGTTTCAGGATAATGTTCATTGCTGACAGCTCCCGTATTTTACGGGCGAATATGGACGGATCTCGACTTCGATCGGTTATAACCGAGTCCGTGTACAAAGCGAATGGCGTGGCAGTGGATTTGCCTTCGAGGAGAATTTTCTGGTGCGACTCCTTGCTTGATTACATTGAGAGTGCGGATTATGAGGGAAAGTCCAGGTTCCTTGTCGTACGAGGTAAGAGCAATAATCACGTTCTCTTTCAGAAAAATAATACAGAAAGTGTTAGAGAGGATTTGTTAACTGAGATTGAATCTCTAGGGTCGGTACTTACCGTAGTAGAAAAGAGGGGTTGTGGAGGGAGAGGTTAAAGTCGCAGTGGATATTTCCTAAGAATTGTACCTTCGCAACTCGTCACGTATACGTGTATCCGCTATGGCCTTCATAAAGGGTTACTGCTTGCTGGAAAATAGGTTAAAAAATGTAGGGATGCAAGCCATTTAGGTTGGTGAGATCGCAGGTTCCAACCCCTTTTTAGTGCCCTGGATCTTCGTGTGCTACAAGTGGTGAGGAGATAATCCCCAGTGGCTTGACCCACTTATCCCTAGGTTTGTCTTGGTTCTCGATTTATAACTGTGTTATTTGCGTTTAGTCTTCCTTCATGGGTTTCCGTCAACAAACCAAGCACCCGCACTAGGATTTGAAGGGCCCTAATAATAATAATTTGTTTGTCACCCATCGTACACTCAACAGAGGAAAAGACGGAGTTTAATTACACAGAAAGTGAATTGTACGGAAAAATATAGGTAAAAAAGGTAAAGGTATCAGCAGTAGCCTTGACAGGCCAAGCTGGCGGTGCTAATCTCCGATTCTCGGCCCTCAGCCAGGAAGTGCAATGGGGGGTTGGGGGCCAGCCATCCTGTGCCTTCGCACACCCTTCCTGTCATCTTCCCCGGATTTCTCCAGGTACCCATTTGAAGCTGGGTGGACTTTTGGCTTGTCTTACAGGGTTACGCCACTACACTGTCAGAAGTTTCATAACAGATAGCGCATAACACTTTCAAGAATAACACCTTTTCACTTATAAATACAGTGTTATGACCAATTAATTTTACACTATTTCGTGCCTAGATCTCCAGCAACACCTTCGATTGGTAAAAATACTAACGGGAACGAAAGAAACATAACAGATAACATCCCAAAGTGTTATCTGTTGAAACCGGGCATCCTTCTGTTGTCGTTATGATTATGACAGTGTAGTATTTTTACCAATTGAAGGTGTTGTTGGAGATCTAGGCACGAAATAGTGTAAACTTAATTGGTCATAACACTTTATTTCTAGGTGAAAAGGTGTTATTCTTGAAAGTGTTATGCGCGATATGTTATGAAACATCTGACAGTGTAACCCCCGCTCGAAACCAAACAGTAGGCACAACCGAGACTCGAACAAGGGACCCTTCCCTTGCGATTTCGGCGCGCTAACCATTCGGCCACGGACGGAAAAACATACTGACATAATGTACGCAGACTCACTGACAATAAATAAAAAAGTAGCAGTAAATATACATAATAATACACTAAATAAAGTAATAATATTTGATCAGGCAGATACAAAAATAACAATATTACACCGCATGAAGACACACCACCGTATAAAGAAAAGAGAACAAACAGAACTAGATACTAGAAAGAAAACTCCTAGTCCGTCGTAGTTTTGTGTCCAACTAGGCTAAGGCTAGCGACGATTAAGTTTCGGGGAAGTTTACGATTATAGTTTGTAAGTGTGTAATCAAAAACAAATCTTTTCAGGAGCTGCGAACGTGCCTGCCCCCACCCGGCTTGCCGTTTTTGAGCAGACCGTGTTCTGGTCCGACGCAACGAAGCAAGGGGTCCAGGCTGTTGACAAATTCTCCGGGCCCGACACGATCAGGAACTTATACAGAATGCGGAACGTCACTAAAGAGCCACGGGCGATCCGGGCACTTCACTCTGTCATGCAACCTCAGGGTAAGTAAGGATGCTTCTTTTATTTTTCACAGTCTTATCCGGAAAAGCGCTACGGATGAAGGCAGTCGCCTACCGCCTTCATCTGATACTCTATATGACTAAGTCTAAACACGCCAGTAATCCTCAGGAAGAACCAGAAAACGTCGCTTTAAGGACTCAAACTCAACAACGCAAATCCTGCATTAACTGGTCACGGCGATCCTTTGGGAGCAGCTGTGCTACCGCTTCCGGATCTTCCGCTAAGTACACGGCGATTTTGCATCGGCAAGGACAGTAAGTCATCAAGAGTATTTAAGCCTACAAGTTTTGCGTCGCAGCTTTCGACAGTCGGCTTTGCTCTAAACTCGAAATAACCTCAGGGGCAGCGACATTAAAATTAGCTGCCCGCGCTTCATAAAAGACGACGGCTGGTTTACGAACCGCATGGTGGAGGCGTAGACCCTACTTCCGTCATATGTCGTTGCCCCCCCCCCCCCCCATCAGTCCACGCGATCAGAAAGCACTTGACATCCATTTCGGAAATGACAAACTTTGTATTAATAATTTTCGTGTAGCGGCTTGTGCTTGCTTTTTTTTGCTGTTAGACCTAATGATAACAATAATATTATATTTCATTGCTTTGACCTGCATTAACGTCCCATAGAACCAGCGACACCAGCTTCTCCTACGTTAAATCCATACCGAGGATGGAAATGAGTTTCTTTTCGATGACATTGATTATAATCGGAGATTTTCAGATCCGTGCGTACTACTTGCAAGTGTACGGCACTCTGTCGTGAGAATCTTCGATGAAATGCGAAAATACTCCTTATCGTGGACCTGTGTGGCTAAAGAGTATTAACAAGCCACTTCATTAAAACTTTGAAATCTCCATGCCGTCAGGCAAATTTAGCTTTTACTTATGGGTGATGTTTTTTCAGTTGCAAATCCATGTGCTCCGAACAACGGAGGCTGTCAGCATATGTGTATCGTCACCCAGAGTCCCGATGGCAAGAGTCTTGGATTCAGATGCGCTTGTAACACTGGCTTCAGGCTGCAAGCTGATCAAAAGTGGTGTCAACGTAAGTACCCATACTTTCCTTGCTTCGTTATAACCAAGAAAGACGGAGAGCGAATCCTACAGGAGAACTCGATTAACCTGTAGGATTTGAAGCTATAGCGGTCGCAGACACACTAACAACGCATTAATTCTCATAGTGACGCATTATCTAAAGACTTGACCCCAAAATACACCAAAAGACCCCAGACGAGACCAACCACATAGCGAGAGCCGTGACATGGCCTGTGTCTATACTTTAAGTAGGTTGCCGGATTCTGAAAGTTGATTCTGTAATCAAATAACCTTTCATAAATGGACGTTAGACTACTACTGTCAGAGGCATCGTGACCGCAACTTTAGCAGGGGTATAAAAGCTCTTCAGCTTGTTATAGTTTCCCTCCCGGATGCTGCAGCAAATCTGTCGTAAATGTTCGTCAAGCCTTGTGCTTGCTTCCAAGACTCAGTTAAGCTGTGCTAAGGATTACGCCACAGGAAACTGAACATTTTCCGAGCTGTTAATTATCTGTTTCTGGCTATAGCGTAACACAGTTGTTGGAAAGTTTGTCGATTATTTTTTTTTCAATTTCCAAACAGTATTTCCAGTCACAGCTTGATCCACTAAACCAGATCTTTTTTTCAAAATAGTCTCCAGCTCGCAAACTGGTACTGCCCGCTTAGGGCTGTCTGGTTTTCTGCATGTCTCCCAATTGTATACATGATAATAGCGGAATCTTCCGTTATTTCTTCGAATTCTTTTGTCTCTTTCTTGGTAGCAGAACGTCAAAGTGATTTGTCATCATTATAACTATATATTATATCGTCTGGGTTTCACTCACAAATTCTACACAGCAAACCTATAGGAACGCTTATTTCTTGTACTGTTTTATCTGGCTTTTCTTTCTCTGTGAGAAACGGAGTGCTATAAGCGATAGTGCGTGGATGTGATTGATTGGTTGCTGTGATTCAGCTGGTTGCTATAGTGTGCGTGTCCTCCCTTAACCGTGTTTTATTTGATCAATTTTGCGAGGGGGAGAGGGTAGCTGGGATCTTACGTTTTATTTTGCAGTAAGACTAATAATAATGGTACTTCGTTTTATTTTATGTCATTGCAGCATCATCAGACAAGAGCTGTCTTTGCGAAGTTTGTTTGTCTGTAGCCTATTACTAATACCTGCAATACGTTTGGTCATTGCAGTGCACATTGAGCATCAAGCAGCGCGTGAACGCATGTTAGGAAGGGATAGATGCACGAGTCCTCTTTGTTTCTCGCTTCTATCTTTGAATAATGATAGCCTCATAGAAGAAGACAAAATATGAGGGAATAGTCACGACAATGAAATTTTACACTTGTACCGTTTTCCACTCAAGCGTTCGGTAAGGAAAATCGCTGTAAGAGATCAATCTGTGGGCAAGTGAACTACCGTTTCCAAATTTTTTTTTTATGTTTCAAGTGTTATTTGATTCGTTCATTCGCTTGTAATGGTTTGGTGCCTAATCGACCATTTATCATCTCGACAAAAATATAGTGAATCACTTTGGAGTTGAACCTTGTCTGTGTCTGATTCTCATATATACACAATTTCAGTTTAACTCTAGCCCCGAGTGCGTTGTAGCTTCTTCTAATATTAGATTTCTTTGTCTCTTCTTCTCCTGCTTCACAATCTGTTAAGTAAGAGGCACCTGTTTAATCATATCAAATGCGATATTGTTTCAAGAATGCCGTAGGTAATTTGTTGCATTATCTTTTTCAGCGGTCGATGAGTTTCTCATCTACTCGCAGCAGAAGTTCATCAAGGGTCGAGTCATCCTTCCTGTCAACGACGTGTTTGACGATGCAATCCCTCCAATTGTGTCGCGGACTGCTCGATTTGTAGGGCTTGATTTTGACTCCTATGATGATTGGATTTATTATTCTGACGTCATCCTGGATGTCATTTACAGAGTTAAGAGGAATGGGACATGTGAGTACATGTCTAATAATGATATTACATTTGCGTTTGCAGCTATTACAGAGAGATAGAAGTCGTACTGAAGACGGAACCAACCATATATTTAACACTTTTGCCTTCGTTTGGTCACGTTGACTGGATATGGTACTCTATCATCGGTTGTAGCCTAACTTTACGGTAATGCTTAAGAAGTTCGCTTTAAATTCATCATCACCTGAAGCGTTGGAAACACTTTGACATGCAATGCACAACACTTACGTTATTGGCTGTCGAATTTGGTTGTGGAATATAATCGCTACGTGACCTGTCTCGATCTGATTAAGGAAGTAAGTTTGTTCAAAGCCTTCACGGCCATGGTAAATTCCAGAGGCAAAATTTACGAAAGGACACAAAGGGAAAACTAAGGAAATGTTTCCCTGTGAAACATTCCCAAGCAGATGAACTTCCACGATTGTGTATACCCATACAAGACTATGTCACCACCTCCCTACTAACCCTCCGGCCTCCCCCCCCCCCCGACCTACACTCTAAAAACCTACCTCCTTATGTCAGTTGACTCTTCATAAACATTAATAGAATGCTCTGTGTGCTTTACCGCTTCTCCAGACACGGGAGAATCATCTCTTATTCTAGCTTTACTGTAAGATATTGAGTCGACCCCTGTTGGTATACTTGATATACCTACTTGTCTCATTCTCATGGGTAGAGCAAGTAACTCGTGGAGCGGATTTTGGATCTAGTAAGTCGGTTGTCTGCAGAACGTCTACTTCCAAAAATCCCTCAAAATTTCCATACGAAAAAAAGGCCAACCCCGTGACAAAACGTCCCCTGACAAGACATCTCTGCCACAAACGTTCCTGGCTGAAACAGATTTAAAAAAAAATTTCAAGATAAGCCTGTTTCATAACAGGTTCGTTTGAAGATCACGCTAAGGTAATAATAGATGAGCAATCAAGGTTGCCGGGAAGTGACATTGTGACTTTTTCACGTTGTTTCCTGGTACACCACCTGGCATTGTATATTTGGGTCGAACGGTTAACATCCCTAAACTGACCCTGAACCACTGGCACTGGTACCACTATAAGACATTGTCCCCAAATCTGCGAAGGTGTTTCACGTAGACAATGCGCCGGAAAACCAAGGCGACCTGCCAAATATATTCTTGGGGACGTTTTTTGTTATGGGAACATTTTTTCGTGGGGACTTTCTCGGGGACGTTTTACTGGGGACATTGTTTTACAGGGACGTCTCATACCCAAGCCTAGGAACTGTAGCGGATTGTCTTGGTCGTCTTGCATTCCTTTTAAAGCAGTTAACTGATATGGGCTCTAAGAAGCATATCCGTCATATCGAGGATGTAACCAAGCTTCCTGTAATCAGCCTTTGGGGTGTTGCTACTAGTTCCCGGTTTGATTTCTGTATTATTTGCGACATTGTAAGTAAGTGTAAGTAAGAACATACGACGCAATACAAAAAAAAGAAGAAGCAATGGAGACAAAAAAACAACAACAAATAACCAAATTGACATGTACAAAAATTTAACAATGCAATCATTGTATGTAACATTGTGTATAATGTACTGCGGCTTCAGCTCGGAGTTTATCGTTGAGTTGTCAAAAAATACTCTCCCTGGATTGGTTCCGCGTGGTAGGTTTTGCGAAAACACAGGAAAGAAAAAGTTACGACCATAGATTTGCATCCATGGTTACCGACGAGTTTTAGTCTCCGGAGAAAGTGTCACTGCTGGAAGCTCTTAATTGAGATTTTTAAAGTGGAGTATCATTCAAGCATAAAGAATGACAAGTATTGTGGCAAAGTGCGAAATTGTTCACAAATGTAGATAAGTAATCAACTCAGCTACTAGTTCAGACAAAACGTGAATGAAGTTTTCCTTCGTTTGGTTTACATTTCATATGATACCTACGTTGTGTAAATTCGTTTCCCATTCGCTTGTACCTACTAATGTGCTAGGTGAAGTTGCCGCTCGGAAAGTGTGAGTTCCTAAATTTGTTGCAGAATAGATGGATGGATAGATTTATTGCTTAGCAGCCCGAAGGCCATGGCAACAAATAATCACAAACACAAAGTTTCCTGTAAAATCTTTCTCTACTCTAATGATATAATTCCATTTCATTCATATTTTCTTGCTAAAAAATCTACTTCCGTGTTCCATTACTGGCCTCGGGAGGATCCAAACACTCATCATTAACAACTCTCTCTAACAATTCTTCATCAAATTCACAGACAACATGCTGTTCTCTCCTCCATTCGCTCAGCTCTTTACACTTTCAAACCATGTTAACCATACTCTCATCCAGACACCCATACACTGGACAGAAGTAAGGACCGGATTTCTGCCTACCATTGCCAATATAAAGTCTTAAGCCCTAATTGGCAGACCATCTGCCATTTTATCAATAATAAGCTTATTTCCTACATTCTACGAATAAACGATAACGTAGGACTGAGGGAGGAAAGAAAAATAGTGGAAAATGAACACGAATGCCTCTATGTGTATCAAAACAACAGGATAGGAGCATGCATCCGAAGATGTATTCGCACTTTCAGGCAAGATAACTCCTCACTTTAAAACGGGCATTTTAAAAGGGCTGCTGCAAACAGAAAGTGACGCCATTCTGCAATAGTTTTTATCTAGATGTGTTTTTTTTTTAAATTCACATTTTTTTTCTAGCCCGTGAGAGCGTCTTGGCTTCTCAGAATGAGGGAGTGGAAGGTTTGGCGTATGACTTTGCCGCGAAGAATCTGTACTACATTGATAGTCGGAAGGGAACATTGAATGTGCTGAGCACGAGGAATTCCACTCATCGTCGAACTTTGCTGAAGAATTTGAAGAGACCTAGAGCCTTGGTTGTCCATCCTAACAGGGGGTAAGTTGGCCTTAGTATTTTTTCACCTTTTCAGAAATGAGTAACATTTTTTTTGGCTTTTGACTGAAGAGGGCTATAGCCCTCTTTTCTTACTCCCGGGGTTATGATATAACACTATTGCCTGAAAACCTGCTCTTACACCCAACAAGTAAAGTAGAAAACTCTCGCTCGTCACGATCACTCGGTGACCATTAGGAACTTTGTTTAGGCACTTTCTCGGATAGTTTTCAAACACTATACACAAGTGTTCACCGCCTGATAACCTTTTTAACTGTATTCGATGTCCACGGAGGAGGCTAAGATATTTCTCAGTGCGACTAGATAGCTCTCAGTAAGAGAGAATATGGCCTATCTAGTAGACGGCTCGAAGACGAAGTATTTTCTTTTAGAGATTAGGTGAAAAAAGATGGCCGATTTTAGGTAAATCTTTAAATTAAATTTACTAGAGTAATTTAAATTAAAATTGGATAAACTAGAATAAAAAGTGAAGACGCGATTGCGTTTAGCAAACCTTAAAGGACACTGAACAATGAAACCATACTTGAACACACCATGGAGAATGCATTTACAGACATGGCCACGGAGAGCATTCTTCTCCTGAGCGTGACGTTTTCAAAATAGGGATGGTAGTTTCTGGAGGTTTGCACATGCAGACTCCAAGACAAAAAGCGCAATTCATTCAAATCTTGTACAGCGCTGGCCGGATCGTATTGGAATTTCTTCTAGATATACGTTTGGGCTTAACTAGTTAAAAATATTCCAGAAGAAGGGTTAATTGGAGACATTTGTTCATTTCTAAGATTGTTCGGTACTGAAATAAGGACAGATGCAAAATGGAGCAAAAATCAAAGCTTGGAAACACTATTTCGTATTTGGATTGGGTTTTCTGCAGGCAATGTTAACGGAAGTCATACAGATAGGGATGATACTTGGTACTCTTCATTCAGGTGTCCTTTAACCTGCTTTGAATAAAGTGTTAAGTTTGAAAAGTGCTTGGAGCTAGGAAACTCGTACTTGTGACCCTTCCCTGGGTTTATGGGCTTTCAGCCCATGCCACTATCGTAAATGCTCTTATCGCTTTAACTTTTTTTTCTAACTTGACCCAAGAATTCGCAAGTTTCGCAACCGTATCCGAAAGCGTAGATTTTGTAGCTATCAGTTTTGAAATTTGCCCAAATTTTGCTCTGAATTCCATGGAAACCTAGCTTGATCCAAAGTCGTATCAAGAATTATTTCCTTCACCCAGAAGGGGGATAACAGCAAGTTTGCGGAACTAATGGTTGCAGCCAACATCTTCATTGGTATTTCACATTGAACTCGGAAACCCTACGACTCCCGTGCTTACGGCCGTGTGTGCATTGCTTTTTAAGGTGTTCTTGTTTATAAGTATCTGTTATGACCCCCCCCCCCCCAAAAAAAAAAAAAACCTAGCTGAACAGTTTCTAGCTTTTGGGCCCAGCAATCCTAAGGGTATAATCTGTCGGGTGCCAGGTGGTCTTCATAGTCGCTCTTAGCCTATCCGATTAAAGTACTAGATTTTTTTTGCCTAGGGGAATGTACAAGGACGGAAATTATATAGTACTATTTTGCCCCCCTGAGTTTTTAGAGGATTAAAATTAGCTCAACATTTGCTATGTGGTAATGTAATAGTGTTTAAATATTTGGGCAAGCGGACACTCATGCCAAGATGATTACAGCCGACTCAACCATTTAAGAAAGCGATATGCTATAATATGATTGATTTTCTGCAGGTATATATTCTTCTCCGAATGGGATCGACCTGCCAACATCAGCCGTGCTTTGCTAGATGGTTCTAACGTAACTGTTTTCAAAAACGTCCTATTGGGATGGCCCAACGGCTTAGCAATTGACTATGAAGCTGACCGCTTGTATTGGTGTGATGCATTGTTGGATCACGTCCAGCATTCTAACCTGGATGGTGGGGACATTAAGACGATCAGTTCAAGGCTGATACGACACCCTTTCTCACTAGTCATTTACAAAGGTATGCCTGACCATTTCGTTTTTAACGTGTAGAGCCAGTTGCAAAAGAAATTGTAGTAGTGGAAGTTATTTTTTAAAGTGGTAGAAGGTCCAGCAGTTCGTTCGTATCATCCTGTGGCAATGAGTGAATTGATGAAGTATTATTGGGATCCCAAAACGTTAGTGACGGATACCTGTGACATCGCAAAAGTTGTCCGTCTGTCCGTCTGTAAGCACGATAACTCTCGAAGGGATTGAGATATTTTGATGAAACTTGGTAGGAGGATCCTTTGAGTCAAAGTACAAGTCAAGTTCGAAGATGGGCTGTGTAGCCATATATTTGAGGGTGGGGGAGGGGTTTCAAATTAAGGGGCAAGACAAATATTTTTTAAAAGCTATTTAGATAGTTGATTTAGGGGTAAGGAGACACGCTGAATCCGAATATGAAAGTTATTTTCTCGTCGGACAAGTAGTTCGGCCGGAATCCGGCCAAAACCGGAAAGTTTGTTAAACGTAAAAGTTTTATTTGAAGTTGATTAGATGATTGATTTAGAGGTAAGAAGACATGCTGAACACGATGGTGAAAACTATTTTCTTGCCGGACAAGTAGTTCGCCCGGAATCCGGCGAAAACCGGAAAATTTGTTAAAAGCAAAATGTTTATTTGAAGTTGATTAGATGTTCGATTCAGGGGTAAGAAAACACGTTGAACACGATGTGAAGACCATTTTCTCGCCGGACAAGTAGTTCGTCCAGAATCCGGCCAAAACCGGAAAATTTGTTAAAAGCAAAACGTTTATTTGAAGTTGATTAAATGTTCGACTTTGGGGTAAGAAGACATGCTGAACACGATGGTGAAAACTATTTTCTCGCCGGACAAGTAGTTCGTCCGGAATCCGGCAAGAACCGGAAAATTTGTTAAAAGCAAAATTTGTATTTGAAGTTGATTAGATGATAGATTTAAGGGTAAGAAAAGACGCTGAATCTGTATATGACAATCATTTTTTACCCGGACATATAGTTCGTCCGGAATCCGGTTGAAACCGGATTTTTTTTTTAGAAGTTAAAGTCTTATTTGAAGTTGATTAGATGTTCTTTATAGGGATAAGGAGATACGCTGAATTTGATTCTGAACTATCTTTTTTTTTGCTGGGCAAGTAGTTCGCTCGGAACCCGTAGGGAAAAAAGGTACCCGGATTCCCATAAAGGTGTCCGGAATTTTGGAACAACATTCCGGGCACGGAAAACGTAACGGAAATCCCGGCTGGGGGGTTTATTTCCCGGAATTCCGCGTTAAACTGCGGAATTCCAGGAAACAAGACTTCCCAGGCGGGATTTCCGTTACGTTTTCCGTGCCCGGAATGTTGTTCCAAACTTACGGACACCTTTACGGGAATCCGGGTACCTTTTTTCCCTACGGGAATTCGGCCGAAAAAGGAAATTTGGCAGAAGTAAAGCAGGAAGTTTCGATCAGTATCGTCAAAATAGATATGGCTTATAGAGGTATATCTGAACGTGGTTTTCTCAGATGATTAGCCTGGCGAAGACTGGTTCTGGCGAAGACAAGACCTAGATGTCTGGATCAAATGTTTAAATTTTTGGGATCCCATCGAAAACTTTGGTCTTTTATAGTCCAGAAAGGATTAGGATAGAGGAGAGGAAGGACTGAGGTTGCTCAGAACACTGTTTCCCCGTTTGGCATCATCGACTGACGCAGGAGCAGTCGAATGCGATGGTGAGAGTTGAGTTTTCGGGCATTTTCGGTAATTTCAAAAACGCCCAAAGTCCCATACTGTCTCCCCCTTGAACACCTTGGGCGAGATTCCCTTGCTAGTCGTAGACAAAAACTGTCCCTTGCTTTTGGTATAGGGTTACTGAATAGTATATCCCGTCGGTCCATACTTCCCCCTGCTTGCAAGACACACTGAGAAAGACCCGTAAGAGCAGTGGCAGAAGCTGTACAGCCTATCCAAATGTCTCGAAGCCGTTATCTGAAAAGTTTTGATCCCTCGTTTGTTAAGTTTTTTTTTAATGCTAGTGCCAGTAAGCAAGAGCAACTTTAGTTGTAGTCGTCAGATATATTAGTAGGATTGTGTTTTAAGTATTTGAGTTTTGGGCTGTTTTCCATATGTAAGCCAACTGTATATGCATAGCCTACTGTTGAGGATTGAATGAACATTCCGCTTGTCCGCTTCCCGTTTTAGAAACAAGCTGAATTAATTTGAAGTACAGGAAACGAAAATCGTCTCGGTCGTGGACGGGTACGTAGTCGTCGGCATAAGATTTCATCCCCTTTCATAGGTGGTTTGCTTTAACCCGATACTATCTAAACTCAAGCCTTCACTTTTCGGGTAACTCGAAAGAAAAGTCCCCGTTTCTCTCCAGGCAACTATGTTTGATGCCGATAACCCACTCCTGTTAGTGCTATCTATTTTCTAGGCCTTGTTTTTGTCTATCGCTCCCACTTTGGCAGCTGTGACCGAATAAATCCTGCTCCTAGCCGGATCCCGATTGATTCGGCTCTGCCTTTTCGTTGTTTTTTTTTCTCCCTTGGTAATTCATTTCTTTTTCTAGATTTGTTATATATCACCGACTGGCGCATCGATGGCATCATCCGTATGAATAAACTCACCGGTGCCGGAGAAAAAGCGATCATCCAAGTACAGGATAACAACCGGCTCTACAGCATAAAAGTTTTCTCCAGCAAAAACCAGCCTATTATTGCCGGTCATCCCTGCGCATTTAGCAACGCTGGATGCCAAAAATTCTGCTTCGCCGCTCCCTCCAACACCACTAGCTCCCCTAGCGGCCTGATTGGGAGATGTGGTTGTCCGTATGGTGAGAAGTTGGCAGCTGACGAGAAATCGTGCGTTGTGGATCCTGCAGCCGAACCGCAGACTCCCGCCTGCCCTAATTCCTGGGATTTTACATGTGATAATCAAAGATGCATTCCAAAAACGTGGGTCTGTGACGGTGACGACGATTGCTTGGATAATTCGGACGAGTCGCAAAACTGCACAAGTAATTATGTTATTTTTTAACTTGCTCTTTTTTTTAACACACCCTCTTGGGCTCTAGTCGGAATTTTGATATCCTACTGGGAGAAGTAATATTCGGCAAGTTATGGTTGTCCCACGGTCTTGGTAGTTAGATCGGCATTCATCATTTCCTGGTCAGACTTGGTTGTGGTCTACTGTCTTTTTTTGTCTTTGGACATGGCCAATGCACAGTAAGGAATTATTCTTGCTCGAAGCCAGAATGTAGCCCAAATGGCCGGTTCAAATAGCCGTTCAGTTACTCTTCTTCGATAGCATCGAGAGCTGTAGGGGTTGTGTCGAATGTGCATGTTTTTTACAAGATCGACGCCAAAACGATAAAGGATAAAATATAATAAAGGTGACACTATCCTTGGATTTTTTGTAATTAGATTTTTCATGAGCTGCCTTCATGGTAGTCGTAACCTAGTGCCTTTGTCAATGTCTCACATTGTTCTCCTGCGTCGAGGCTTTCTTTAACCGAATATTTTTCTCGCACCCCAAGTTCTCGTTAAACCCTATTTTCGAATATGCTGAAAGTAGTGGAACAATTGTTTTTATTTAGATCACATTGTGTTATGTCTCGAGTTTTATTTACTCATCGGTCTATTATTTTTAGAACCCACTTGTTCTGCCGACGAATTCCAGTGTGCTTCCGGCCGATGCATTCCTTCCTCATTCCGATGTGATTCTGATAATGACTGTGGTGATTATAGTGATGAACAAAGTTGTGGAAATGTAACGTGCGAATCCACCCAGTTTGCTTGTGATAATGGAAGGTGTATTCCACAGACGTGGAAGTGTGATTCTGAGAATGATTGCGGCGATGGATCTGACGAAGGGGATTTCTGTTCCGAAAAAACCTGCAGCTATTTCCAGGTAAGCACGTCCAAATGTCTGTTCGAGCAGGCATTACAGCATCCAGTAACCCGTTTATTCAGAGATCTACTACAAATGGGAACTTTGTTAGCTGCAGCCCCCCCCCCCCCTCAAAGCAGGCTAGTTGACTGCCGAATCAGACTAGCCGTGTCTTCATGATGAGATGACAGTCACGCCGTTTTCGCAATGACAGAATAGTCTGCAGAACCAGTGTCGTCGACTATTTCCGCTAGCCACATACTATATTACCGAGGCGGATTGTCCTCCGGCCGGTGACTATATAGTCGACTGTCCAGTCGGTTGGGGTGTAGCGACAGCAAATGTGATTTTTTGTGTTGCCAACGCGTGAAGATGTCAGTTCTTTTTTCTTGCTTCGCTAGTTCAACTTCTTACTTGTGTTTGGAAGCACTTCGGTTAAGAGGAGAAAACAGGTCTTGTAGAATTATAGAGTAAATAAAATGAACCGGGAAAAAAGCCTCAGTGAACTAATTACAGCTTTTTGCTCCCTCCTTCCGTTGCTAAACGGTATTAATTCATTCCAGTTTACCTGTCCCCGTAGTGGACACTGCATCCCTCAGTCCTGGGTTTGTGATGGAGACAATGACTGCTTCGATAATGCTGACGAGCAAGGATGCCCGCCCATTACCTGCTCGTCTCAGCAGTGGAAGTGCTCGACGAGTAAACAATGTATTCACGAATCTTACCGCTGCGATGGAATCCCAGATTGCGATGACGGATCAGATGAAGTTCAGTGTGGTAAGTCTTTCTTATGAGTGAGGAAGGTTGTGCATACGGGGGGGGGGGGTGAGGATTCCTTGTGGAAGAAAGCACTACTGACAAGGTTCTTTAATTTTTTCATGATTTTCTTTTACGAAATGTTGACCTTATCAGCATTACTGGAGTGAAGCAAGTTTTTGATGTTCTAGTTCAAGGAGTAAGCTATGTGAAGTTGCGTTATTGTTATTTTTTATCTATCATCGTTTGAAACGGAAGATGGAAACCGAAATAACAGTCATCTCTGAGTCCATGTCGTACAAATGTGCTCGATGAACCGAAAATGCAAACAATAGACCAGCACTAGGAGAGAACGAGAGAAAAAAATAAAAAACAGAGCACTTTTTCTCGGAGGAAAAGGGAAGAGGCTGTCGTGTTTATGAATGTTATTGGCTTTCAATTCTTGGTTTTGTATCTTTCTGTCGGAAATTTCTAGGGAATTCTTCAGTTTGAAATTTGACGTTACATAAGAGTTAGGCTATAGGAGAGATAAGGAAATAGGGTTCAGAGGATTCGTAATATAAAACAGAGAGACAGACAAAACGCTTAATCGCCATCCTCAAAGTAGGTTGTTGGCTTTTGACTTGAGATAATGCAAGTCGTTTGGAGATATGTCATACAACCAATATTTATGGTACTTAGGGCAAGGCCGTATCCAGGGGGGGGGGGGGGGGTAGGGGGTTCGAACCCCCCCCCGAAACCCACAAAAGTGATAGTTTTTTGTGGGCTTTAACCTCTGATCTATGTCTTTTTTGTACTTTTTGTGGGCAAAACCCCCCCCGAAATAAATTCCGCGGGCAACCCCCCCCCCCGAAATAAATTCCTGGATACGGGCCTGACTTAGGGGATAAGCCTCTTGCTGAAATGCCACATCGATGTCTGTGGGCTCGCTGCTTTCGAATCGCGTATTACAGGTTAGCTCGGAAGATGAAACTGGATATGGAATATTTGGCTGGTGTGCTTGGAAACCTTGTTTTAACTGATCCGCCCGTCCGTCGGAGGGGGTTCGTTTGCTGGGAAAGTGCAATATTAATTCGTTGCTCTTGTTAAAGATACAAGTACCGTCTTTCTAGCATCTGTTGCGCCGTCAGCTTACAACCCAGAGAAGCAATTCCAGTGCACCAGCTCACGAACTTTGATACCTAGAGGCTGGTATTGCGACGGTGCCAAGGACTGCGAAGATGGCTCAGACGAACCGCCAAGTTGCAGTCAGGTATTTTTATTTGATTGTTTGATTAGTAACGAGTAATGCGCAAGCCTCTACATAGCTCTACTGTCGTGAGGGTAGCCGCGTGGTAGGCGTAGATGGCTGTCGGCTGAAGACAATCTTTTCACCATAGGTGCCCCGTAGCCTAGGATAAGTCAGGGAACCGGATATAAGGTACCATGGAATGCTAATTGAGCCGCAGCAGATCCGGAAGTTCCTAACCAAGCTGGTTCACACATCCTAGTGAAGCTGGAATCCACATATCCATATACCATTGAAGTGGGGGGCCTACTTACCGTGATAGACCATCATACGTGTAGATGTGGAACTGATCCTCACGATAAGGTTGACATTTCATGTCAACCATGGGGTCGGGCTCGAACCAAAGGGAACATCACGATTATAAACTAGGAGGACTATTGCAGAGCAAAGTGCTATGCGATTTAACCATAACATTACCAACATTACCAACTGATGGAGTGGTAAACTGGTGACGGTGTGTGACGGAAGATGGTTCCAGGCCTTGCCGATAGATTTCCGACACACTTTGTTTTATTCATTGGGCTTAAGGCCCCTTGGATTTGTAGAACCAGCGACAGAAATTGAAGGTCAGTTCTTGACCCTTCCAGCAATATATTCCACACAGTACATTCTGCCGAAAGGCCTTTTATAGTGTTCTTGCTATGCCGACTCTGATTCGCAGATTCTGAATGTTTTTATCTTTTGTTTTAGACTGCTTGTAGCCCGAATTACTACCGTTGCAACAACACGAAATGTGTGTTCAAAGGATGGATTTGTGATGGAACAGACGACTGCGGAGACGGTTCTGACGAAGACGAGACGCATGCGTGTGTGAAAAACGTCCCTAGGTGCGTAGCTTTATCTGTGTCTTCTATTAGATGTCCCTTTCCGTTGTTTTGCTATGAAGAGCTAACATTTTTTTTCGCGCTCTGTAGAATAAGTGACCTTGCAATCATACTTTAAGTTGTCCTGGATGTTGAGATGTTGGTAAAATGGTAAAGGTAGGTAGGTAGGTAGGTAAGTTTTATTTTTATCCAAAATTTAAACATAAATAAAAATGACACGCCTAATAATTATTGCAGCAAAAAGAAAGTCCTAGGGACTTGTGCTGCAAATTCCTGTTACTATTTATATCTTATAAATAAATATCTAAACATAACAACTCATGATTATCCACCTAGCCTATGTTATATATGAAAAACAACAACACAAAAACATGAACACTATACAACAAAAGATTCTTATTAATTATTCTTTACCGGTTTCAGCCCCCCCCCACCCCGAAAAATTGCGAAAAAAACATCAAAGACCTCCCGCCCTTCAACATCTATTAATTAGATGGAATGTTTTCAATTTATTTTTAAACCCGTATAAAGTAACAGACTCCCTGATGCTAGCCGGCAGATTATTCCAAACAGAAGGCCCCAGATTATGAATCATATATGATGATCTGACTGTTTTTCTTTTTTCATGACTTAAAAGTTGTGAATTTCTTGTATCGTAATTATGGTGCTCCTGATTCATGGAAAAATAATCATGGAAATACTCAGGGCATATATGTTTCATGCTTTGGAACACAAAAATTGATGCTTGGTAGTCCCGAATCTGACCAACATTTAGAACATTGCACCGGGAAAAGCTAGCAATAGTTTTGGATTCAACCTGCTCTTTTATGTCCGCAATCAATCGAATGCTTTTATTTTGCAAAATCTGGATCCTTTTATAATTAGAGATAAAAGATTTGCGATAGTCTTAAAATAAAATTTGCTTAAAAGTGGGATGATTAACTCCCGGCTATTGTAACGGTTTGGCCCCTTTCAAATAGATCGTAGATGCGAAAGCCCTCAAAAAAAATCCTACAAAGTCAGGCAAGCCTTCAAATGGAATCAAATAAATAATAGTTGCACCAGTGCCGTTGTATTGTTTGCCAGTCAAGTTTGTTATGAATTGCAACAGATTGTCTTGGTGTTTGTAGTCAACTCGTCGCGCGTCTGTTCTTTTCATTGATAGTTAATACGATTAGTCTAAAAAACTCCAGCTGACTGTCTTCTTTCCAGCTGACTGCTGACTGCTGACTGACTTTCTGTTATATTTTGGCGTCCAAAGTAAATAATTGTTTTCATCTGCTTTTGTCAGTATAGCATAGTTGATAACCTAAACCATTCCTATCCGACCGTGGTTCTTTTCTTTCATATCTTCATGTTTAAATTTTGTTTGTAGATGCGGTCCAAACGAATGGCAGTGTCCCCAAGCTCAAGGCCGGTGCATTCCGTTGGAGAAAGTCTGTAATGGACAGAGAGACTGCCCAAGTGGTCTTGATGAGGGCCCAGGTTGCCAGCTCACTGACTGTGGCGTCGGAAATGCCTCCTGTTCGAACGGATGCAAGCAAACGCCTATTGTAAGTGAACATGAACATTTGTGGTCGTACTGAAAAGAACACGTCACTTGTTCTATCGCAGGTGGTTAATATTACTAAGAAGCTCCTTGCACAGCTTTACAATGCTGTTGCATTGCCTCATTTACCGGTTAGTTATCGGATTTTCTGACCACTACGAGTAAGAAGAGTGGCGAAAATTCTTTTACAAATGTTTTAACTTTAAGTTGCTAGTGGTCTCGGTACCGGTAGCCTACTTGATTTAGAAGTACTCTGTCGCAGACCCTAGTGTAAGTGTTGATGATTTGTGATTTGTTGATGAGAAGTGTTGACCTCAGGAATAAGGCTATTGCTCACCCCTGGATGGGCATTATTTTCTGATGGGATTTGTTTGATTTTGCGTCAAGTTAATGTTGTCTTGCTTTTTGTTGGTCTTTCTCTTTTTTCCCGTACTCCATTTTTCATCCGTTCATTCACCTTTAGTTGCCAGTGATTATTTCTGTAGCCCACGGAGATAAAAATTAGGTGTCCCCCTTTCGCCTTACCTAATACCTCTAGTTGCGAGGCCAGGCCCCCCCCCCTTTTCACCACTACCAGAACTATACTTTTTTCTGTACATAACTAATTCTTCGTTTTGTCCTAGGGGAAAGTCTGCATTTGTCCCCCCGGATTTGTGCTTGAAAAAGGCAGCGAAACGGTCTGCACAGACTTCGACGAGTGCACTGAAAATCCCGGTGTTTGCTCTCAGCAATGCACCAACTTAAAGGGCAGCTTTGTTTGTACCTGCGAGGAAGGATATGTCCTAGAACTAGACAATCGAACTTGCAAAGCGAGAAGTAAGTAAATTCACTGCAGTTTGATTGTGGTCGGCGTATTTATAGGTCAACAGTCACTGAGCCGGGAGAAAGGTCGAAGGTTATGTCGCCCTGTGAACCCCCACTCTTTTGTCTTCCCTAATTTCCTATTTTTTAGCTACTGTGCAGCTCTAAATATGCCCTGCACACGTAAGAAGAATATACTCTAGTAACACTCTCTTGCCCTAACCTAGTATTATACTTTTGTTTGGTTGATATTTGGTGTTTCAGTCCCCAGCTGTGTTCGATTTAAATCCTCCTTGTCTCGGTCTTTTCTTCTTGTTACTCCCTTGTCAAGGTTTAAATCCGTTTTATTCAGCTTTGTTACGCCAAGTATCGCAAATAAAACGCAGTCGAGAAATCTACCAGAGACAGGACCGTAACTTTCTCCTTGGTCAAGTTCTCATTCACGGTGTGCTGACAACCTGTGAGCCTGTGAAGAATGAACGAAAAATGAGACAAAGAAAAAAAAAATAAAACGAGCAGAACTTCCTATCTTTCAGCTTACAGGACAAATAAAACGGCATTAAGGATTTAAGGCATTAAGGACAAATAAAACGGCATTTGTCTGACAGTAACGTGACAGGGCGAAATCGAACACGGCTTACGTCTTTTGCTTTCATTGCGTTTGAGTGCGTTGCCTGTACATGTTTTTTTTTTTGTCTGCCTAGATAGAACTTCGGCGTCTCTACTTATTTCAAACCGGAGGTCGCTGCTTCTTTCGGATATGCAGGACAAATCATTGGAGCGCATCCCTGTTGATGTGGAAAACGTGGTTGCCTTGGCGGCTGATATGAACAAAGGTGTCATCTACTGGTCAGACATGAAGATCAAGAAAATCATGTCCCTGGACAAAATGAATAATACCGTCAAGGTGGGTCTATGCTTTACTTCTGTGCGATGTTGTGCAACCGAAGGTGTCCCGAACGATTTGCGACACAAATATATGACAGTCAACTGAACAGGCAAGCCTTGGTTTTCTGGAAAGCTAGCAGTCGCTAGGGCACCTGTCGCAACTACCAAAGAATTCCCCATATTTTAGTTCAGTGCCACCGATAATCAATCAACTTATCCGGAGCTGATTGATCAAGTCGATTTAAGATCGATCAATCAGCTTATACAGAGTTGATTGGTCAAATTAATAAATCAATCAATCAACTTATCCGGAGTTGATTGATCAACTTAAAAGAGCCGTCAATCAAACACGATATGACACAAATCCCATATCGTGCAAAGTGTACAGGAACATAGTAGGTCTACCGTGTAGGAACATTCTCTCGAACGGTTCTTTAGTTCGTTTTCTTTTTCTTTCTTTGCATCGTTTTTCTCTTATTCTTGTAGGCTGTTCGTTTTTCTTTTATTTTAAACTCTGCCTCTTTTTTACTCTGTCAGTATAGCGGGTAATTTGGTTAAATTTGTTCATTCGTAAATATTACTTTCACAGCGAATGTCAACCCTCTGTTATTAATAGCTGTTGGCCAGGAAGTTGCGGGCTACCCATCCAGTGATTCCTTTTTTGCACCGGATCTCTCCATGTACCGTTATTAACAGAATCACTCCGTTGACCGTGCCAAGGTCCAACATTCAGTATCAACACCTTGACCTTGTCCTTCCACGGACATGTTCGAGTGAGGAGAGAACGTAACTGAACAAGTTAGGTATCCGATTTCTCTTGTCGAACGTTGTTTAATTTTTTTTTTTTGCAGACGATTGCCGGAGGCCTGGATCTTGTGGAGGGCTTGGCGGTCGACTGGGTGGCTGAAAACTTGTACTGGGTGGATTCGAAGCTCAATACGATTGAAGTGGCTAAGACCAATGGATCCTTCAGGATGGTTTTGATCAGTAAAGATATCTCCCAGCCCAGAGGGCTGTCCGTTGATCCATCCCCGGAGTGAGTTATACCTTTTGTCGTAGCTCTTGTCCAAGGCAACACGCAGGCCACGCAGCTACAGTCTTGAGTTGAAAATCCAAGTTGTTTGATCGTTTATTTCTCAGCCACCAGTGCCATCTCCAGCCCGCCTAGTCTCTGCCTTGTATAACCGGTCATTCCCGCGTCGTTATGGTAACTCTTTGAGGCCATAAATCGATACTGCAGTAAGCATGGGCACTGTTCTGTTCTGTTCTGTTTTTGGGGTACCTGTTTTCTGTTCTGTTTTTGCAGAAAAACAGAAACAGAAACAGAACAGGTTACCTGTTCTTTTATTTACCTGTTCTGTTCTGTTCTGTTTTTTGGGATGCCTGTTTTCGCCTGTTTCTGTTTTTTTTTTGTACCTGTTTTCCGTCTGTTTCTGTTTTTCTTTTTTTAAGCGGGAATTCCATTGAAAATCGTAGCCTAAGCTAGTCGTGGCGGCCACTCGAATATTTGTTTGATAGCACGCCGCATATGCGTGGCAAAATTAGGGTCTGGGGACTGGGGACAATCAATAGAGGGTAGTCTGGGTTAGATCAGACTAAATGAGTGTTCAGGTCATTCGGTTCGAAATCTGTCCGACCAATGTGAACTTGTATGGCTTTCTACATCAAGCTTCCCAGGATTACTAGAAACAATTTCAATAAAAGGTAAAATGACCTTTAAGTATCATAAGTTTCTCTTCTATCGACGTCTATTTTTTTTTCTTTTTCTCTTCGAAAAATATTAATTTACGTAATTTTTCAGTCATCCCACACTGAAAAGAACACTGCATTTTTATTTTGGCATGCCTGCCGTTCGTTTCTTCTAATTTGTTTTCTTGGGTTTGAAATAAAAATATCTGAAATGAAATTTATGTTATTTCAAAATTACACAGTTATCCCGGAATCTGTAACTGATGTATTATACCATTTTGAGGTGACCGAGTTTCGATTTAGTCTTTCCTTTTTGTGAATCAAGTCATCATTCACCGGGTTTTACTTTTATCCACTTCAAGGGGGCATTAATGCGACAAGACCGGTAACTACAACGCAGCTTAGGCTTACCGACGAAACGTCCCCATGAAAAAACGTCCCCTGGCGAAACGTCAAATATTGTTTCCTCAAGTCTGCCATTCACGGTTAGGATGGGGAGGGCCGGAGTTCCCGTAAATCAAGTCTCATGAATAGCCCTGGAACTAGTGATATGATTCTGCTGAAACTTTAAACCCCTTAATGTGCACATCTTAACCACAAATGCTGACAAATGCAAGCAATACTTTTGACCAAAATGGTACATTTTCGTGATCCCCCATGATAGTTTTATTCTCAAAATGAATAAGTAGCCTAGCCGCATTATGGTACGTATTGGAATCTGATAGTTCGCATATGTAATCCGTTGAATTGGGAAATTAAAATAATTATACCGGAAAGACGTTTCTAAATATTCGACAGTGCAAAACGGATACGTCAGCTACAATTTATTACAGCTATGTTTCGGCCCTTCTTGGCGAGGGTCTTCTTCAGGCTCATGTCACATGAGTTACGGGAACCCCCCTCCCCGCTGCAACTGACATGCCCCGTGAATCGGCCTTTTCTATTTGTTTGTATTTGGTCGAAAGCAATGCATTCGCATTGCCATGCTTGAGTATCGAAGACGATCGAGAAAATAACATTTTTCAGTGACAAGTTTTAAATCCAGCATAATTATTGTTTTTTATCTCCTATAATTGCTTGACTAGTAACAACCTTGCTTAGAACTGAGACGGGGAACTCTATTTGCTTGAAACAAACACGCAACTCGGATTGTTATAGGTAGTGTGGGAAAAACAGAAAACAGCTGTTTAAACAGCTGTTTTTTCAAAAAAAACAGCTGTTTTTTGTTTTTAAAGAAAAACAGAACAGAAACAGAACAGGTTAACTGTTTTCTACGACACCTGTTTCTGTTTCTGTTCTGTTCTTAAAATGCCCTGTTTTCTGTTCTTCTGTTTTTCGAAAAAAACAGAACAGTGCCCATGGTTATACTGCAGTGAGCTTTGTGTTGTCTTAAAGGACACCTGAACAATGAACGATACTTGAACACACCATGGAGAATGCATTTACAGACATGGCCACGGAGAGCATTCTTCTCCTGAGCGTGACGTTTTCAAAATAGGGATGTTCATTTCTGGACGTTTGCACATGCAGACTCCAAGACAAAAAGCGCAATTCATTCAAATCTTGGACAACGCTGGCCGGATCGTATTGGAATTTCTTCTAGATATACGTTTGGGCTTAACTGGTTAAAAATATTCCAGAAGAAGGGTTGATTGGAGACATTTGTTCATTTCTAAAACTGTTCGGTACTGAAATAAGGACAGATGCAAAATGGAGCAAAAATCATAGCTTGGAAACACTATTTCGTATTTGGATTGGTTTTTCTGCAGGCAATGTTAACGGAAGTCATACAGATATGGATGATACTTGGTACTCTTCATTCAGGTGTCCTTTAAGTAAACGCTTTTTGTAAATTCGTACCCAAACAATTCAAAACAAGTAGCCGCTATCGGAGCTAGGCCCTGTCACGGTTCTTAAGTCTTAAAGGACAACTCTTACTAGAAATGATCTTTTCTTTATGAAACGGACCCGAAGAAACGTTTCTCGAAAATACCATCACTTTCCACCTGAAATAAGCCATTTTCTTGTTAGCGCTTGTCGATTCTATCCAGCCCTCCTGCTCTCCGACGCGGCAGCTGGGCGCAAAACGTTTGAAAACTGAACGCGCTGTGGTTAAAAAGTTGGAAAGATTAAGCAAATAAAAGAAGTCAAAACAGAAGACTCCCATATCCTTATATCTGAAAGAGTTCTCAGCGGACATTGAGATTCCGGCAAACTTTGCGTTGTGTGACGGGCAAAACTCGGCACGGACGAAAAAGCGCTAAAAATTCGTAGGCACAAAACGAAACAATGGAGAAAGGTGGCGTTTTTAGAAGCTTATAATTCCACAAGGGAGCTAGGTATATTATAAAAGGCAGAATAAGCAAGAGGGGTCCTTTAACTATTATGTTAAGTTTTTACATTATGCTGACATGATCTGTGGCGTGGGTATCAGCTCGATGTAGTTTCGATTTTTGGACCCAAAATCCGCCATACGCCGAAGCGTGCCAGTCGGAAGGCCATATTAAAGCGTTTTTCTCGCAACAAGCGCCAAAATCTCGCAAGGGGAAAGGAGTTCCAGGAAAAAGGAGTTTTTGCAGGAGTTCTAGATGTCAGATGTAGCTAGAATATTTCCTGAGTTTACATTGCGCCTGCTATGGTTTTCAACTAATTTTTTTTATTCTCCAGCGCAAGATACCTCTTCTGGACTGACTGGGGAGAGAATCCGCGCATCGAGCGAGCCGATCTCGACGGAGGTAATCGGACCACTATCATCAGCACCAAGATCTTCTGGCCGAACGGACTGACCTTGGATCGACCAACAAAGAGAGTATATTTCGCTGATTCGAAGCTCGATTACATTGATTTTTGCAACTATGACGGAACGGGACGAAGGGTTGTTTTGTCCGGAAGTCATTATTTACTTCACCCCCACTCTTTGGCAATTTTTGAGGATACCATTTTCTGGACGGATCGTCAGCTGAACAGGTACGATACTTAACATATTCTTGAATAGTTAAAAAAAAAAAACGGATTTCGGACCAGCACGAACGATAGGAATAGGTTTACGATAAAGATACGTATAACGGCTTATTTTCATCACATGATTAGCTAATGAAGTAGGATATTCCGAGGAAGGATAGAAGCAAGGATGCGCCGCTACACGGGAGAGTTACATATGCGTCCAGTGATGTCCGAACCCGCTCGATAATAGCTGAGGGATCCCGCGATAGTAACTGACTAATCGGGTCGTTCCTAGCTCGGCCTCAGGAGTAGTGTATGTCCTTGCTAAGTGAGACCAAAGGTTTCGGGCAAAAAAGGTAATTATACTGAATAGCAAAGCGAGACCCTTGGTTTTGTTACATTTTTTTCCGAAAAGGTCTCAGTGAGCAAGTACAGTACGTATATATCCCATCATATGTCGTCCGTGTAAAGATTAAGAAAGAAACTAGAATTAAAGGAGTTTAAGTTTGTTTTTCCTTTAATAATATCGTTTTCGAGCCTAGAAAAAATTCCTCCCAGAGAGGAATCTGCCTAAAAGAGGAAGAACAGGATTTCCCGTCCTTACTTAAGACCATTATTTACAAAGAAAGTATTTACAACAAATTCCCGTTAGTCAAAATTCAAGTAGAACGGTTTGATCCGACACCTGGACGAAATTTTGGGAGGTGGAGCAAAGTAATGCAGTTCGCATTGAGGAAATGGCGACATCATTTCATCTCTCTTATAGAGTCCTCTCCGCACGGAAGTTCGCTGGCGAGAACCAAACGGTTCTGTCTCACTTGGTAGCTCAGCCACTGAGCATCATCACCATGCACCCCGTTCTTCAGAAAAAGTGGGACAGCCCCTGCAAGGATTCTCCCTGCCAGCACCTGTGCCTTCTTTCCCGAGCAGACAAAAAGGGATTTACATGCCTGTGCCGACCTGGGTACCGGGTTCAGGACAAAACTAAGTGTATCGAAGGTGAGTTTCCGGAATGTTTGCCCTTTTCGATATTTAACCTTTTCCAATACTTTGCAAAATCTAAGATCCCCAAGCCCTGTCATAGCGTCGAACTCAGGGCTTAAGGGGGCCCGGGGCAAGCTGGCATTTGGCAAGCTCCGATAGTCACTTTTATATAAACAAATGACGGAAGTATTCAGTATTCTGAAACTGTATTTATATGAATTCAAGAAAAAAAAAAAAAAAATGGATTGGATTCGTGGGCCGATAATACAATCCATTTTCTTTTCATGGGAAAATTTTCTTAGAACGTGCTATAAGTGGATGAATAAACTAGCTTCATAGGTGCGGAATGAAAGTGCTCAGGTTCTTCCGGTTTGCCCCCCCCCCCCTCTTAATCTGGCCTTGCCTGTCACTTTCGCCTCATCCTGATTCGTTAACACATTGGATTTCTTTGCTCTTTCTTACTCGGATTCGTAACTGTCCTTTATAAATAACTGATTTTACTGGTGTGCGCCCAGTTACTATGACCCCTGTTTTTAGTAAAGTTGACGAACAGTTCCTTTCATCATGGTTAAAAGAAACCATTTTGAGAAATGTTGACCCGAAGCAGTTTGTTAACCTGCCAAAAACATCAACAGCACATTACTTAGTTAGCTTGCTAGATAGAATACTTAAGAATGTGGATAATCCAAATATATGGATTAATTGAATAGCTATAGACCTAAAAAAAGCGTTTGATTTAATTAACCACAGCAAGCTCATTGCCAGACTCCTATATAAATATAAAATTGAGCCGTTTCTGGTACGAATTGCTGCACAGTTTTTGTCAAACCGGACACAACAAACTAAGTACAAAACGGTATTTTCAGATATTTTACCTATTTTTTGCGGTGTACCCCAGGGTACCCTGTTGGGACCGCTTCTTTTTTTTGGTTATGGTCAATGAGCTCGCTCTTTCTTTCGCAGATAGGTGGAAATTCGTGGACGACCTGTCGCTGCTTGAAGTGTGCAGAAGAAATATTAAAAGCAGTGCTAAGGTTATCATCGATGATATCTGTGATGAGGCAGCTATGGATGACATGGTCGTCAACATGGATAAATCTGTGGTTCTAACTATATCTTTTTTAAAAAGCATGCCGGATTTTACCCACCCCTCCCCACTGCCCAGTGTGTGAAACACATAAAGTTACTGGGAATACATATTACCCATGATTTGAAATGGATCAAACAAGTGGACAGCATGCTTAAAAAGGGTAACATGGCAGTCCGATCCCTAAAATTATTATCCCGTTACGGCGTCCCTACCGAGCATCTTTTAAAAATTTTTCTGTCCTTTATCCGCCCCACTTTAGAATATTGTTGTCAGGTATGGCACTTCGGTTTGACACGGGATCAGTCGAATTCGCTGGAGAGGTTGCAGTTTCGAGCCCTCCTTGTTACTTCCAAATCGCCAAAGGTGCCATACATTGAGCTTCTTCGGAGTTTCAAGCTGGAATCTTTGGCCCAGCGTCGGGAAAAATGTGCCTTAAATTTGAAGTTAAGACGCTTAAAAATCCTCGTCTGCGAGACATGTTCCCGCCCGAGTTCGAACCCGTTAGACCTAGACCTGCGCGAATGGTTTCGCACACCATTCCTAAATTACATCCTGTTTCTGCATCTCATGACCAATACAAAAAAAGCTTCGTACCGTCATTCGTCGAATGTATAACTCATCGTAATTCTTGTTTATTTTATAATTGTTTGACTCCTAGTTTTGATATATGTGTAATATGTGACGTCATTCGTCGAAATGTATAATTCGTCGTAACTCTTGTTTTTGTTATAGTTATTTGATTTTTAGTTATGATATAAGTGTAATTGATCACTTACAGTGATTCGAATTGTATATAGGTTTATTATTTACGACAAAATTTTGACAAAGATGCTGATGTTATTATATTTACGACGAAAAATCCAATGTTCGGCTTGCCCGTGAAGGAATTTTGAAAATAAATTGAAATTGAAATTAATTGATCTCAACAGCTGTACAGGGAACAAATTAGCATTGGCCAATACACCACTGGTGCTCATGCCCAGTGCGATTTACCGAGAAAGAAACAAAAGGACTGAGGTGGAGAAATTTGGATCATAGTATTTAACTTAACCCTTGTCCATTTGCAGAGGAGCAGCCGTTCTTGATGATCATGAAGAATACCCAAATCGTGGACATCAGTCTAACTCCAGGGGCTGATGCTTCTTCCATGGGTCGCATAACCCCTGTGGTGGATGTTGGTGGTGGACGAGATATTGAATATGATCGGAAGGGAGAGATGATCTACTGGGTGGAGACGCAAGAGACGGACGATGAAAACGTAAGTTTGCCTTCTATCAAGTACTCCTTCAGCCCAAGCTATTTTGAGCGTGTTGCACCACCAACAGTAGTAACTATCAGTTATTATTTCCGTTCCTACCTCGTGAAAAGTTACTACGCTGACCGTTCCAGCCTTCTCAAAATAGTTAACTAATAGTACCTATGTGCTTACCACGCTCGGTAGTTAGCGTGGTAACTACGATCTCTGTGACGTAAATGTCCCGATCAGCTCGCGGCACGATACTTTGACGAAAATATAAAAATATGTTCCAGCCTTGATGCCAAGAAGCCAGGATTCATGACGTCATGCGTAGTAACTACGATAAGTAGGGTGGAACTTTCTCTTTACTTTAATATTACTCGGCAAGATTGGCCTAACCACCTTTGCAAGGGTATTTTCCTGGCCGAAGCTAACATCCTAACCAGCGATTATTTAGTGAAGTTACTGGGGTGAATTTGGTGAAGTTCAGTCCGTAACCGACATAAATGATGTTAGTGTGCACAAAGTGTGTCTGCTAGATTGTAGTCACTGATCTTTGGAAATTCTACTTTTTTGTACACGCTATTTCTAGGCTATCGTCTGATGGTGTACGTAACAGTTTGTGTTGTTCCATCTGAGTCTAAAGTAGTTTTTGGTCTTGAAATAGATCAGATTTCCTCTTTTCTCATTTTCTGACTAGCCATTTTTTAGGGAACCCTTTACAAGATGCCACTGGGCGGATCTAATAAAACATCCTTCTTTGGTGACATCGACACTGGACTGGTCGGCGCACCTTACGCTGTTGCTTTTGACTGGGTGGGAAGAAATTTGTTCGTAGCCAATAAAAAAGCTTCGAACATCGAAGTGGTGAAGGTCGATGGAAAGTTCAAGCTCCGAAGTATCATCCTAGCTAATGATGGCACGGAGACTAGCGTCAGCAAACCTAGAGCACTTGCTGTTGATCCTGTTGAGGGGTAAGTTGAAAGTTGAACTGCGTAGTTAGCTTTTAAGGACATCTTTGAGTTGGAAGTAGCATTTTGCCCACGTATTTCTTACCATCGTGACACGAGTCTTTGTTTAGACTGGATTCCGTTTGAATTAATCCAAACACGTTTTGTAAGTGCTGATGAACAGGGTACAACAAAGAAACGGTTTCATGTTTTCTTTTCCTTTTTTTTAGGCGGAAAGAGCTATTCATGTACCCTGATTTATGATACGCTTGTTATCTTTTATTCGACCTTTAAAATTATTTACAGACGGATTTTCTGGTTTGACGAGGGAGGAGCTGGCGTCCCAAGGAAGATCGGGAGGGCCAACATGGATGGTTCAAATCCGGTGGTTTTGGTGAAGGACGATCTAGCCAGACCTCTGGCGTTGACGTACGACTATATCAACAAACAAGTCTACTGGAGCACTACGGACGACGCCGTCGTAAGTCAAGCTTGAATTTCTACACCTTAGCTCTTCGCACATTTGTATCCCCGATAGGTGACCTTCACTCGCCATTTCTCTTAGCATGCTGTTGCTGTGACTTTTCCGAGATATTCTTCTACCTAGCCAGGTTTCTTGCTGTCCAGATAGATGGCTACCTTGGAGAGCGGTAGTACCTATGCATTCATGTAAGTATCGAAATGTCGTGAGAATGAATTACTGCTGGTCCTTGAACTACATGTACGAGAATCATTTAGCTGTAGATCCGACATCGTGCTGTCTATGCCTGAGGCGTGTGAAGTGAAACGTGATACGCTTTTATCCGCCGGCCGCATATCAAGTCTCTTAACAGCATAACCAGCTCTTTACGTGGTTGCAGTGTTTTTAAATTTTTAACTCCGTAGGTGGAGACTTGTGACTCGGATGGCAACAACCGCCGGGTTATCTTGACAGAGAAGAATGGCATAGGAAAGCCACAAGCACTAGCTGTGTTCGAGTCTCGATTGTATTATCTCGACCCTGTCTATGAAGAGGTTGCTCGAGTGGATCTTCCGTCTGGAGGAAGCAAGATCACACTGAAGGATAACACCCCGGACTTGAAAACACTTCGAATCTTCCACAAGAGATCACGTAAGCATGGTTTCCTCTGCCTCTTTTTCCTTCCTCTATTCTTCCCGTCGGTCGCTTCTCCTAGTGCCAACCCACTCTTAAAAGATACCTCACAGGCTACAAGCCCGTTGATCGCACGCATGACATCCTTGGGGTATTTCAAAGTGTGTTGGCAAAATATGAAGCTGGTTGGCTGATTTGCAATTGTCCAACCTTGAACTTTGCATGCTTTCTGTTGGATGTTGTGAAGAGGGGAGCAGTCCCTTGCAGTAATGGGCAGGTGATTTGTTTTCTCTTTTTTTTTTGTCTTTCGGGTGAATGAGGCATGGTTAGGAACTGTGTGTCTCTTAGGATAGCTTAGTGGAGGAATTCCCAATAAAGCCTACTAATGAAAGTAGGGTTAAGTTGGGAAAAATACTTCAGTTGAAGCATGTATACTAGTTTGACAAAAAAAGAAAGAGTATAAACGTATTTTTGTTTTGAAATTAGGAAGTTAAACCGAGTGGAAGGAATATATGAAGATGGGTAAAAACGGACAAGCCAGATAGCATTTTCTTCAGCGATATTTTGGAACTTCTTGACAAGAGGACGAGTATCGCCGACGAATGTCCCAGCTGACATGCGTTTTTAGTAATTATGGCACTTGACGGACGGCCAAGTGCCATCTACCGATCACTTTTCCGTCGGTCGGTCGGTCTGTCGGTCGGTCCGCTGATTGCCAGATAGGGTACTTACAGATGTGCAAGGACAATGAAACTTGGCAGGCATATTAGGGACATATTAACTTGGATCTTTAACTTGGCAATATTTACTTGGAAATAGTCACTTCCCCGATCCGACCACCGTGGGGGGAGTGAAGGGAGGGGGAATCCGGAATATTGACGTACGTCTAACTTTTGAACGGGGAATCGGATCTTAATGAAACTTGATATTTGGAAAGACCTCGTGTCTCAGAATCAGACGTCAAGTCCGAAACGGATCCGATGACTTTGGGGGGAGTTGGGGGGGGGGGGGGGTCGGAAATCGTGTGACATGTTCAGAGTGGACGGATCGGGCTGAAACTTGGTGGGAAGAACAAACACAAGCCCTAGATACGTAGTTGACAAGATCGGACAGGATCCGAGCACTGTGGGGGGGGGGGGGGAGTGGGAGGGAGGGTGCCGGATCGGATCGAATTCCGGTGATCCCGAGTTAGAGGCTTACACATGTGCTAGGTCGATGAAACTTGGATGGGGAATCCGGAATATTGACAGATGTCTAACTTTTGAACGGGGATGAAACTTGACATTTGGAAAGACCTCGTGTCTCAGATATCAGACGTCAAGTCCGAAACGGATCCGATGACTTTGGGGGGAGTTGGAGGGGGGGAGTCGGAAATCTTGTGACATGTTCAGAGTGGACGGATCGGGCTGAAACTTGGTGGGAGAACAAGCACAAGCCCCATATACGTAGTTGACAAGACCGGACCGGATCCGAGCACTGTGTTGGGAGTTGGAGGGAGGGTTCCGGAATTCCGGTGATCCCGAGTTAAGATGCTTACACATGTGCTAGGACGATAAAACTTGGCAGGCGTATCAGGGACTCGACAGTTTTAACTTAAGAACAGTCGGGAATCCGGAATCTTGAGAAATATCCAACTTTTGAACAACTTGATATTCGGAAAGAACTAATGTCTCAGATCTCCCATTTTAAGTGCGGACAGAACCGATCAATGTGGGGGAGTCGGGGGGGGGGGGGGGGGAGGGGCCACAAATTTTCTGACACGCTTAGAGTATAGCGATTGGTATGAAACTTGGTCGGAAGAACAAGCGTAAGCCTTAAACACATCAGTGACAGAACCGGACCGGTTTCGGGCACTCTTGGGGGGAGTTGCAGGGGGTCCGGAATTCCGGTGATAGCGATTTAAGGTACTTCCAGATGTGCTAGGACGATGAAACTTGGCTTGAACATTAGAGACTTGACAAGATTGGCTTAGAATTTGTTATTTCCCAGATCCGGCCATCCCTTAAAGTACTCACCTTCACCGCAAAGTACAAATAAATAATTTTACGCAGAATCAACATTTTCATGATCCCCATGAGCCCGTGAGTATTTTGCTTCAAGGATTTTTCTTAGAAATTACTTTCTAGCACCCTTAAAGTGCGTATCTTAACCGAAGGCCCAGGCCCAGGATCATTTTGGTCTCAAGGGTTTTGATCAGAGATGAATTTCAGCGCCCTTAAAGTGCACATCAAGAAAAAAAAAAAAAAAAAAAATTACCAGACGATACATTCTCGTGATTTCCAAGGGTCCGTCTTCATTTTTATCTCAAGGTTTTTGCTTACAAATGATCACAACAAACCCACGAATTGGCAAATTCCTACTTGCATCCTTTTACCTAGCCTTGCAAGTGACATATGAGCTTACAGCTCTTGTTTATATATATGAATCCCAAGCAGCTTGGGCTGAAGGGCTGTTCAGTAGAAGCAGGGGCGTCATTTCGCGAAAACCTAGTGGGGAAGTAGCATCATTCCGATCATTATCTCTGCCTAAAAAGGTCAACTTCCTAAGATCAACTTTTGACGACTAGCCTACCTGTTATATATTTTGTCATATCATTTTGTTTCTCGCAGATTTTAGATTTTTCATGGGTAGCTGCAACCGCCAGGGGTATGCAAATGAGTGGAGACCTCCTCCGAGTGGAGGAGGACTACAGCTACTTTGCTACAAAAAGTAAAGAAAATAGTTAGTACGCGGGTTAAAACAAAAGGCAAATAAGAAATAACAAACATCGATTGTAGCTTCAGGACAACCTAGGCCGGACACTCCAGACAATTAGTCAGAATGATATTGTGCACGCATGATACGTAATATCCTCGGAGCAACCTTGTGGCACACTGATCAATTAATATTGTATCGTCTATTCCGCTAGAAGACCCCCCCCCCCCGACAAGCTCATGCTTTTGAATTTGCATCAGAAGCTTATTTTAGACCTAGCTGAACTGACTAATACGTTAGGTGCATCTTTAACTTGATATGTAGTTCTTCATTAAGCTAGATATCTTCGACACGGTTCTTACTCTTACCTCTCTCTAGCTCCTGAAAACCACCCTTGTGTTATCAATAACGGTGGCTGCGACCACATCTGCCTGCCATCTAACGGCGGAGGAAGGGTTTGTAAATGCTCACTTGGATTCAGAAAGGAAGGGGACACGCGTTGCCTGCCCTACAAATCATTTGCTGTAGTATCTCAGCTGGCAGTGGGGAGGGGATTTGCCCTGGAAGACTCATCGGAAGCAATGGTTCCCATCACCGGAGCAGGTATGACGATTTCCCTTTATATGCCTCGTGCTCGGACGCCAGAGCAATACTGCGCCCGATCGAGGAAGCTGACTTTTCACCCAAGTTCCTTCTATGAGTAACGTGTCTCCCGGCCGAAGCCTTTAATTATAAAGCTTTACTTTGGTCTGGAATTACGTTTATGTATCTCATACCACAAAGCAACTCATATTCACTGGTTGCCTTATTGGATTAGTGTTCGGATCACCTACGTGTCCTCGTGTATTTTTCTAGCAAACTTTTTAGGGACACTAAGTTCAGCGGTCTGTTGCAGGCGAACATATCCTTTTGCTGTATCTTTGAATCCTGAATAATAACTAGCATGGACAAAGTTATGAATCGCACCTACTTACCTAAGAGGAAAAAACCTCTATTTAGGCCGTGCCTTAGAACATGCGAAAAAAAGGCAGAACGCATGAAATCCACCAGCTACACAGCCCGCCAACAGATATGGAGAAGATCTCCACTCCATCTCAACCATTTATTTTTACATGTACCTTTTTTTCCCAGGTCATAATATTCTACATATTGACTTCCACTACGCTGAAAACTGGATTTACTGGATCGAATTTAACAAAGACCCGAAATTCAATGGAATTTTCCGAATTCGTCCCAACGGTTCTGATATCACCCACGTCATATCTTCGGGTATTGGAAGTAACGGAATCCGTGGATTAGCCATTGACTGGCTTGCCGGAAACCTCTACTTTACCAACGTTTTCCCGCATGAGACCTATATTGAAGTTTGCAACCTCGATGGAAGCAATCGGGTTGACATTGTGAGAACGACGAAAGATTCGCCACGCGAGTTGGCCGTCAACCCGATCAAACGACTCCTCTATTGGATCGACAACGGCCAGTTCCCCACCATTGGCAAGGCTCTACTTGACGGCACGCAGTGGACCCCTATTGTCACTTCAGGACTAAGTAGTCCGAAAGATATCACCATAGACTTCCAGACACACGATGTTTACTGGACGGACTCACGACAAGATGTGATCCAAAAGGTGTCATTCAGTGGCGGAAACCGACAAGTTATCAGGGGTAATCTGCCGAACCCAATGGGCTTGGCGATTTACAAACAACAGGTTTACTGGGTGGACAGAAACCTTGGTACCCTCTTCCGATCGCAGAAGACCCCTGGCAATAACACGCTTCCCGAGAAGGTTAAAAGTGGACTCGAAAATCTTCGAGACGTTGCCGTGTTCGATATAGAGAATCAGCCTTCAGGGGAGACGCCGTGTTCCAAACAAGGCGCGAGCGGATGTCAACAGCTTTGCTTCTCCTACCCGGCTGATGCGAAGAACGTCTCCGCCTCCGGGTTCACTTGTCGGTGCGCCAGTGGTGTTCTGCAGGAGGATGGAAAGACGTGTGGCTCCCCGAAGGAGTTTGTGGTCTTCCTGACAAGGACCGAAATCAAGACTGCCACCCTGGACCCAAAGGCGCTAACACCCCCGTTCCCGTCAGTGGTAAGTTGCTCTTGTTGCGTAGGCTTTGAGAACAATCGTGTATTCTTCTGAGACAGACCTCCACTCAGGCACTTTTGGAAGGTCACACTCTACAGAGTGTTTGCTACCGGTAATAAAGACTTTTTACTGCCCATATAGTCTTTTATAGGGACAAGGGAGTGGATTCCGATGCGCAGTTTTCGTCTTCTAACCGTTAATTTCGGGTGGCGTATTCGCTTCAACATTTTATCCATCTTGACAACTGTAGAAAATCATAAAACAATATCATACAAACCAGGGTGCCTAAGTTGTTACACAGGATTAAGGTCATGTTAAACGTTGTTAACCATGTTGTGCACTAGGGCCTTCCACTACGTAAAAGGTAAGGTAAAGGTATCAGCACTAGCCGTGACAGGCCAAGCTGGCGGTGCTGATCTCCGATTCTCGGCCCTCAGCCAGGAAGTGCAATGGGGGGTTGGGGGCCAGCCATCCTGTGCTTTCGTACACCCTTCCTGTCACCTTCCCCGGATTTCTCCAGGTACCCATTTGAAGCTGGGTGGACTTTGGCGTGTCTTACAGGGTGGTTACGCCACTAACCCCGCTCGAAACTAAACAGTAGGCACAACCGAGACTCGAACAAGGGACCCTTCCCTTGCGAGTTCGGCGCGCTAACCATTCGGCCACGGACGGACATCCGTTAATGAAGCAGTATTTCCTACCCTTATCTCGGGGAGATTTCGTCCACAGTATGGTATGGCTCTAGTGGATGGCCCGTGTGATTTGTGAAATGCGTATGGAAAACCATCACGGGCTCTTGATTCAACCGCTTTGCGTTAGTTTTCGCACACATAAATACGGAGAGTTGTGAAGCTTTCCGGAGCTGTTCATTTTACGAATGAAGGTTCAGGCGAAAAATCAACAACAAATTTAATAACATGGCGAATTGGGATGAGAGACTTTATTAGAGCAAAACAGGGGCAGAGTCATAATATAAAGCAGCTGGTTTTAATCCGTTGAGAAGATACTTTTTCCTAGAATCTTTCGGTTTTGCGGTATACGGAAATTGGGAAGTGGAATGCGATTGTTGGTTTTCGCGATGCCGTACGCTTACTAGAAGTATTTCTGGAATCGCAAAACACTTCTGAAATTCGTCCCATCTTATATGGTCTTTCGTGATCTTTCTCTGGGGTTTGCGCGTCTTCAAAAACTTAGATACCCTGTGCTCTCTCCCCTGTTCAATGTTTCGATCTGACTTCAGGACCACCTTACGAACCTCGTCGGTTTGGACTTCGACTACGCCGACGACCTCATGTTCTTCACTCAGATCCGACCGGAAGCGCGCATCGCAGCGATCAGCACAAAGAACTTAATTCAATCCAACGTTACGACAGTTCTTAATGGGCAGATCAGCCCGGAAGGAATCGCGTATGACTGGACCCACAAAAAAATCTACTGGACCGATTCTGTAAATAACAGTATCTATGCGATGGATGTCGACGGTAAAAATATCATCAACATTGCCAGGGTTGTTAGACCGCGTGCCATCGTTGTTCATCCCTGCCAAGGGTAAGTGGTTTGGTTTAGTTGTTTTTAGCTAAAAAATCAAGCCAGTATGCGCAAACGTTCGTGGTACTTTTTCTTACAAGTATTACTATTTGAAGGTCCTCTGTATCGTTCCTGTCTTATCAGGCAAATTCTAAAAAGCCCGATTTTGCAAGACAACGGGCCGTGATTAGACAAATGTGCTCAAATAGTCCCTCTAATCCGTCTGTGTAGAAAGACGAATTCGTATCACCCGCCACAGTCACAAGATTCGGCTGTCAGAGCATGTCACATGTCAAAACAGCGACTGCAAAAACAGTGGCGGTCGAAACAACGGAAAGAAACCGTGCTATGCAAAAATGGGTACAGTCAGAACCGCAACAGACAAATACAGCTTCCGTCAAAACAACGGTATTTCTTTGCAGGAATAAAGTCTTGCGCCTCATTACATTAGAGAGTTAGCATAGGATTTTGTCAGGTGCGATATCGACCATCGCGGTTTTTCTCATTTTTTCAGTTCGCGGTTTCTCGCGGTTTGTCTCTGTTTCTGCATGGCACGGTTTTTGCTTTCGGTATGTTTGCAGTCGCTGGTTCTGTTTTCGTGGTTGAAACCTGATACCGTCGGAGCATATTGGCTGAAACTGGTTATTGTCTCCCTCGGTGGTTAAAATAGGATTTCATTTGACTCTAATTGGGAGAACCAAGTTCGCTCATGCACATAAGACGAAAAGGCGCTATGACGGTTGAGAAGCTGAGAAAATGAATTTGAATTCCCTTACACCTATTTTTTGTAGATACTTGTTTTACACCGAGTGGGGCATCTTTGGTGCCGCTGGGAAGATTTACCGAAGCACCATGGCTGGAACCCTGAAGGTAGCCATCATTGACAAGGAACTTACTCAGCCGTCGGGCCTTGCTATTGATTACGATGAGGATACGCTCTACTGGACAGATGCGGTCCTCGAGAAGATTGAAAGAAGCGACTTTGACGGAAATAACAGAGAGGTTAGTATCCCTTCCCATTTAGTGTTCCACCCGGCCAGTTGTCTCTTTTGAGTCTTTGAACTGCTCTCACTGCATAAGAGATCAAGGTTTTAACTTAAGCTTCAGTACAAAATTACCGTAGAGGGTCAAAGTCGGAGACGCAAGATCAGTTGAACAAATAGTCCTGTTGTGCCAATGGAACGGCCTTCTCTTGAACAACTATAGTTGTGTTTGTTCTAAATGTTAATCGTCTTTTTTTAAAATTGGGTCTAGGCTAAAAACCCCCCGGCGAAAACCCTCCCGGACAAAACCCCCCCACCAAAACCCCCCGGCGAAAACCCCCCCGTGACCAAAACCCCCCCGTGACCACCCCCCCCCGGCGAAACCCCCCCCGGCGAAACCCCCCCCCCCCCCGGTACCAAACCCCCCCCCTGCGAAAACCCCCCGGTACCAAAAGCTCGATTCATTTACATTTAACACGAATCCAAAAAATTTCACTTGACTTCCCGTGATCTTGGTCTAATTCAAATGGAATTCTGGTACAACAAGACAGTGAAGCTTAGTCAGTTCTCAGTTAGGCTATTACTTCGGTCCAATTAAGGCTAGGTACAATAATAAGGCACTTTTTTCCGATTATAGTTATGTCAAGATTTTTTTTCAAGATTTTTTTTTAATACTTTTTTTAAGATTTTTTTGTAAGATTTTTTTTTTACAATTATAACAACTAGGCACTTTTATTATCTTATATTACTTCGGTCAAATTAAGGCTAGGTAGCCTACAACAATAAGGCACTTTTTCCGATTATTAAATATGTCAAAAGGTCAAACCCAGAAAAAGTCAAACACAGAAAAGTTTCTAACTAGCGATATTAGAGCCGATCGATTTTAAATAGGAAAGCCGGTCGCGATTGGGGTAATCAGCCACGATGCTGAGCAATCTGGCATTAAGGGCGGTGGTATCTCGTCTTGGAGGATCGGAGGAATGGCTGCCGTTCAGTTGGGCCATGATGAGGAGGGTGAACGAATGCTTTTTCTTCAGCATTTCAAGGAACCTCCAGAAGTTGGGATGATGGCAAGCAACCGTTGCTTGCATTCTGCGATGCCATCCCTCAACCGCGTTGTTTGTTCTGGGTAGCTCGTCGTTGCACCGATCAAACATGTTCCACAGTTCGACCGGGTACAACGGAGCAGTTCGGCGGTTTCTCCTCATGCGACCGATGTAGTTGTCCTCAAAGTAGTTGAGGAGGCCGTCAAACTCGGCACCCAACCGTTCTTGTAGATTCTCGAAGACCTCTACCACATCTGCCATTGGTACAAACGCTAGCGCGGGGATCATCCGGGCCTTCGCGCTGAAGCCAGTGTCTGTCTGATACCTCTCCTGAAGGCCGAGATTCTGGATTTTCCGATAAAAACTCTGGCTCAGGTGGTAAAAGCAGCCCTTAACTTCAGCCGAAGGGAACACACACCGAATCGCACTAATAGCACTAGCTTCGAAATCCACCATCACGGAAGACGGGTCCAAGTTTTGGCCCAACTGCTTCACTTGATCAAACATCTTCACATATGTCGACTGGGACTTATTGGGCAGCAGATCAAACAAGCATGGGACAGTTTTACCGCTGACAAGCACGTGTAGGGTATAGAGCTGGTAGAATAGCTCTGGGACTATCTTGAAAGTGCCATCACAAAACCAGTGACGGTACAACCCAAGTAGTTCCAGGCCACGCTCAGTCCCAAACACAAGAATGCGATTCTCATCATCAACGCCGCTGTCGTAAAGTAAAAACTGCTGCCCATCTTGAAGTTTCTGGAGGGAATCAGGGATGACTAAAGAGGAACGGGAATCAGGCAAGGGGAGAGGGCAATTGGCTGACTGTTTCAATCGTCTGATGGCCCTTCGCATAGTACGAACGGGTGGCATCCTAACAGCAGCTTCCTCGCCAAGAACGGGGTCATTTCTCACTTTGATCACTTCACCAATAACAGCTTCAGGAGCATGCGTGTCCTCGTTCACTTCAGCAATTATTCTGTCACCATCAACCTTCACCTTCGCTTTACACTCCCCTTGTTTTTCTTTGTTCTGCCTGCGCTTAACGCATTCAAAACTAAGAACTCCTCCAGCCAGCACTTTTTGCTTCACATACACATACCCTTTGTGCACAATCTTATTCTTACACTTGTTACTGGATACCCACTGCACTTCAGACATTATTGTAGTGTCAAGTTTGCGAATGAAGATGAATCCAGTTATTCTGCTCTTATATACCCGTTAGTAGGTACATAAGCTAATCCTAGCTAATCCCTTGCCCTGTCCTTTAGTTATGTGTTATTTTCCCCGGGGGGTTCTGGTACCGGGGGGTTTTGGTACCCGTGGGGTTTTGGTATCGGGGGGGGGTTTAGCCGGGGGGGTTTTGGTACCGGGCGGGGTCTAGCCGGGGGGGTTTTGGTACCGGGGGGGGGGGGGGGGTTTAGCCGGGGGGTTTTGGTCACGGGGGGGTTTTCGCCGGGGGGGTTTTGGTCACGGGGGGGTTTTCGCCGGGGGGGGTTTGGTCACGGGGGGGTTTTCGCCGGGGGGGTTTTGGTACCGGGGGGTTTTTCGCCGGGGGGGTTTTGGCGGGGGGGTTTTCGCCGGGGGGGTTTTAGCCGGAACCCCCTCACCTTACCTTACCTTACGAGAGTAACTGGCTATCTAGCTGTTATTTTCTGGAAGCCATTTATAGAACGACGTAAATATCTAGGTAAAGTTAGAATAGTGGATGGTGTTTCCTCTTGTCCGATGTGTGGACAGCTGTTAGAAAATATGAGTTTTCGTGACCCTTGGGGAGAGTTGACAGAATTAAGGAGTGAGGCTTTTTGATCGGAATCCGGGGGAAGGAATGGTTGATACGGAGGTTGGAAGAAAAATGTGGAAAGGTTCATCTGATCGGGAATATCGCACAGAGAGCAGGTTTGCCCCGGGTATTTTTTTGTTAATACGTTATTTTTGTTTTGTTTTTATTTAGATTTACTATGACTCTGTCAAGGCCTTAGGGTAAATAATAACATGTTAACCTAACCCATTTAACTTAAATGGATTGAGTAGGACGGGGCGACACCGGTTGCTTGGGTGCGGAGTGTTCTAGCCTACCCGCATATTAAGAACAACCCTTGGCAGCCTTCTCTGAAGTGAGGTTTGAGCAACTTCAGTTGTACTGCGACAAGGTTAGTTTTTTGGGTCGTAAATTTTGTCCGTCTACCCTGTTTTTTTTATACTTGTGTATCAATCCCAAGTGATTTATTATATAAATCACTATATTATTTTATAGTTATGTTATTATATAGGGAACTACTCTTTTCAGGTTATTGTCCGTGCTACCATCTACCCATTCGCTATTACCGTCTTTGGTCTTCATATCTATTGGACTGACCTGCAGCTGAGAGGTCTCTACCGTGCAGACAAACACACTGGTGCAAACCAGATAGAGATTGTGCGCCGTCTGGAAGACTCCCCCAGAGATTTGCAGATTTTCTCTCCTGACAGGCAGAGATGCCAGTTTAACCCCTGTTCGCTGAACAACGGTGGATGTGCCCAGTCTTGTCATCCCGGAGTTAATGCCACGGTAAGAACCACATTATTTCAGATCTTTATTTCTGCACTTTTCTTTGTGGGTGCCATGTTGATTTGGAATATTTTGCCTGGCGGTCGCCAGAATATTCAACTCGATTTGAACTGCGTTTATTTTTTTCCAGTTCCGATTTTCTATGTATCTTTGACCTTAGTACAGGCTTCCTATATTCGTGGTTTAAAATTGTCTTTCCTGCAGGCCGAGTGCAAGTGTGAAGAAGAGTTCAAACTTGCCAACGACAATCGCATGTGTGTCCCCAAGAACATAACGTGTGACGCATCTCGCTTCACCTGTCTTAACGGAAAGTGCCTCTCGCGGCTGTGGGCGTGTGACGGAGATGATGACTGTGGGGACAACTCCGACGAAGATAAGAACTTCTGCGGTAAGAAATGCTCTTGACGTAACCTGTTTTTTTTACAGCTACGGAGGAAGTTCAACTTTGGCCGTAATTGTGTGTCTTTCTTTATTCTTCGGAGTCCTCCTCAGGCCTGAACATGTAAAGTTACGATCCTGCGTCTGAGGACGGAAATGGTGTGTGTGTGGGGGGGGGGGGGGATGTTGCAGCTCGCACTGTGAATTGGAGCTCACAGCCTATTATTTTGACGAGGGATTACCTGTCCTGGCCAGTCCTAATTGTTTCGTGAAGTTTCTTCAGATTATCGGATTGTGAGATTTGTTTCTTATCGCAAATCTTGATGTATCATGAACGAGACTTCTTACCAACAAGAGCTACGAGCTCATATGGCACTTGTTACGAGTAGTGGTACGAGAAAGTAGGAGAGAACTTCAAAATAAACACCCCGCCATTCAAAAATTCGATTCGGACCTACAATTAGGACATCTAGGTTCATTCAGTCTGAAAGCTCCAGATGACGTACTTAGAACCTATGCTTGTTCTTCCCACCAAGTTTCATCCCGATCCCTCCACTCTAATGTATCCCCTATGTAATCCCCTATGTAACGGGCCACGGAGCTTTGTAGGGGTCGGAAATTTATTTTGTTCAATTATTTTAAATTTAATAAAACTGAACTGAACTGAACTAAGTGATTTCAAAGATTTCCGGTTCGCCCCTCCAACTCCTCCCAATGTCACCGGATCTGGTCCGGAATTAAATGGGACGTCTGAGGCACGAGACCTTTCTAAATATCAAGTTTCGGTTAAATCCGATAACCCGTTCAATAGCTGAGGTTGCCACTGGATTCCGGATTCCCCTTTCGTACACTCCCCATCGACGGTCGGATCGGGGAAACGACATTCTCAAGTCAATAGTTCGGGTACCTGACTAGCCTGCCAAGTTCATTGTCCTTGCACATCAGGAAGTACCGAACTCGTGGGATTACTACAAACTCGGATCCCCTCCAACTCCCCCACAGTGACCGGATCCATTCCGGTTATGCTATTCACTTGTTCTTCACACCAACTTTCATCCCGAACCCTCCACTCTAAGCGTTTCCCAAGATATCCGGTTCCCCCGTCCGACTCCCCCCAATATCACCGGATCCGGTTCGGATTTAAAATGGGGCGTCTGAGACACGAGGTCTTTCTATATATCAAGTTTCATCAAGATCCGATCACCCGTTCGCAAGTTAAAATACCTCACTTTTCGGATTCCCTCTCTCTCCACCCCCACCCCCCAGATGGTCGGATCCGGGAAACGACTATTCTCAAGTCAACCTGTTCGGATCCCACACACGCCTGCCAAGTTTCATCGTCTTATTAGCGCATCAGGAAGTACCGAACTCGCGGGATCACTAGAAATTCGGACCCCCCCCCACCCCCCCCCCCCTACTGTGAACGGATCCGGTCCGGTTATGTCAATCACGTATCTAGGGCTTGTGCTCAGGCACGTACGCAGGAATTTTTTTCGGTGGGGGCCCAAATCCTTCAAAACAGTACATAAAAGGCGCATTATATTATGTAACACCTACAAAAACCAAAAGCTGGTGCTGGTGACCCTATTGGGTAATTACAGGCCGAAAAATCATCGAAAACGGTTAACAAATTCTGTCTAGATCAGTAATTAACCACTATCCCTATTCTGTTTGAAGGATCAGAAAATTATGCAAAAAAAAAATCGATTTCGGGGGGGGGGGGCCCGGGCACGGAGGCACCCCCCCTGCGTACGTGCCTGCTTGTGCTTGTTTTTTCCACCAACTTTCCTCCCGATCTCTCTACTGAAAGTGTTTCCAAGGATTTCCGGTTCCCCCCTCCAGTTCTCCCAACGTTACCGGATCCGGTCCGGATTTAAACTAGGATGTCTGAGACACAAGTTCCTTCTTTATATCAAGTTTCATTAAGATCCGATCACCCGTTCGTAAGTTAAGAATACCTCATTTTTCCGGATTCCCCTCCCTCCAGCCCCCCCCCCCCCGGATGGTCGGATCGGGGAAACGACTATTATCAAGTCAATCTGTTCCGGTCCCTGACATGCCTGCCAATTTTCATCGTCCTAGCACATCAGGAAGCACCGAACTCGCGGGATCACTAGAAAGCCGAATCCCCCCCCCCTAACTCCCCCAAAGTGAGCGGATCCGGTCCGGTTATGTCAATCCCGTATCTAGGACTTGTGCTTGTTCTTTCCACCAACTTTCATCCAGATCTCTCTACTCGAAGCGATTTTTAAGATTTCCGGTTCCCCCCCCCCCCCCAACTACCCCCCATGTCACCGGATCTGGTCTGGATTCAAATGGGAGGTCTGAGACACAAGGTACTTCTGTATATCAAGTTTCATTAAGATCCGATCACCCGTTCGTAAGTTAAAAATACCTTATTTTTCCGGATTCCTCTCCCTCCAGCCCCCCCCCCCCGGGATGGCCGGATCGGGGAAACGACTATTATCAAGCCAATCTGTTTGGGTCCCTGACATGCCTGTCAATTTTCATCGTCCTAGCACATTAGGAAGCACAGAACTCGCGGGATCACTAGAAATCTGGAACCCCCCCCCCAACTCCCACATAGTGACCGGATCTGGTCCGGCTATGTCAATGACTTATCTAGGACTCATGCTCATTCTTCCCACCAAGTTTCATCCCAATCCCTCCACTCCAAGCGTTTCCCAAGATTTCCGCCCCCCCCTCCAGCTCCCCCCAGAGTCACCGGATCCGGTTCAGATTTTAATCGGACCGTCTGGGGCACGAGCTCTTTCCAAATACCAAGTTTCATTAAGATCGATCATCCGTTCGAAAGTTATAAATTCCAAAATATTCCGGATTCCCCCTCACTCCACTCCCCCCATGATGTTCGGATCGGGAAAGTGACTATTTCCAACTTAATCATTTGGGGTCCCTGATGTGCCTGCCAAGTTTCATCGTCCTAGCTTATGTGGAAGTACCCGAAGTAGCAAAACCGTGACAGACAGACCGACAGACCGACCGACCGACCGACCGACGGACGGACAGAAATTGCGATCGATATATGGCACTTGGCCGAAGGGCAAGTGCCATAAAAATTATTCGGTTGACACGAGAAAGCAAGCTCGCGGAACGTTTATATGTCAGATATTTTGCCGGCTTTCTTTAGAAATGCTCGCTCCTCATTCTGCTGTCGTTACTGCCAGGATCTCTTAAAGGATATCACAGTAGAGCAGTGGATCATTAAAGTAGTCATAGATGTCGGTTTCAACCAGCAAAAAGGAAACACAGAGTATTAAAACCTCGTTGGCTACCTAATCTGGCCAGTCCTTCTGATCCAGTGATTTACAGCCCTCTGAAAGCTGAGGTTAAGCCGATATACCCCAGTTCCAACTTCGCTGAACCGAGTGAAATAACACCACGTGAAGTTGAGCAATATACCTCGATTGTAAGCATGTTGACTCATGCCATTTGACAAGTGTTGGCAAAATCCGGTAATCTGGTTTCAGCTGTTCATCCAGTGATACTGCTCCATTTCATTACCTTCCACACCCGCCCGCATTATGTAGTTCTTGACACGATTCTGCTTCCTTTATAATCACTGTGGTAATCGAGACTGTTCTTAGCATTCCATACTTGCGCCGTCGATGAGTTCCGTTGCTCAAATGGACGGTGCATACGGAAGGGCTGGAGGTGCGATCACGAAAATGACTGTGGAGACAGTTCTGATGAACAGGACTGCAAGTACCCTCCTTGCAAGGATGGCGAATTCACATGTTCCAACCAGCGGTGCATTGCCTCTTCTCAGGTGAGTAACTGCATTCCACAAGTTTCTGTTCGACCTATGAAACTCCATAAATATCATTTTGGCCCCATCTATGACCAGTAGGCAAACTGTTGTTCAAGCTGTCTAAAACAATCTGACCTCTGTCGGACCTTGTGCGACCGGTAATTTGCTATTTGGTGCAACCGTTCGTGTGATCCTGAAGGGCAAGGCACAAATTCTAAGCTGGAAAACAAACACCTAGAGAACCCTGGGACAAGGAACGCCCCTGCCATTTAGTTTTTTGAAACAAGGTCAACGTGATTAGCGTGTGGATGTTTTCTTGTAGTACTTGTTTTGTTTCATTGTGTTCACCACGTTTTCTATTAGGTCATATTTGTACATGGTCCGCTAATCAGGTGGTTATATCTGCTTCGGAATCTGGTAGTCCACGCACTACCGTGGCATCAGAACAGGGCTCCTGTCTTAAAGGAAGAAGAAGAACAACAACAGGGGTCTTGCCTTTTCTCGGTTTTCACGGTGGCCTGCGGCTGCTTACGCAGTCGCTGACAGTTGATTAATAGACGACTCCACAATAAATGTCGACTGGCTAGAACCTCAGTTTAACTACTACCGCAGGCTTTCTTTTCTCACACTGGAGTTTTCCCGCCTCTGGTAATGAATGTTGCTATCTCTTTAAAGGTGTGTAACGGCATAAACGACTGTAAGGACGCCAACAGGAGTGATGAAGACATTGGAAAATGCGGCACCAACTCCACATGTCCTCCCAACTACATCAAGTGTGACACAAGTACCATTTGTGTGGAGAACTTTTGGGTCTGTGACGGTGACAACGACTGTGGTGACAATAGCGACGAAAAAGAGGAAAGATGCTCGAACAGAACTTGCCCTTCCAACAGTTTCAGGTAGGTTTGAACAGTTCGGATTGTTAGACTCCCAAGTATTTGTAGATAAACCGGTATGTAAAGGAGAGTATTAATGAGAAAGAGAGTCGGTAGCTAGACCTGAAGATAGAATGAGGGTACCGGCTAATCTGTGGCAATGGTTATCAATTAAGGCAGTCTCTATATTTATATTTCCTGTCCACAAGCTGAGCTCGATGGGCGGCCTATCTATTACTTCAAAGGCGAGTCTCGCTCACTTTACATTGCCATTTCAGCCTTTTAGTCTCAGATTAGAGTAATGCAGGGTGCTAGGTGTTAGTGTTCGGAGAACACTGGTTCTGTAACCGATATGGCAGGGTTTTGGGGATCGTAAGTAGCTTAGGGGTAGAGTGTTGGCTGTGCGAGCGAAAGATTGGTTGAATACCGCTTGAAAAACACTCAATTTTAGCAGTAGATCTGAATTTAAAGGTCGTAAATAAAACGTTGAGTACAAATAGGTTATATAGTCATTAATTCGGACATTGTCCACTAGTTATTAGTCACTAGTGAGATTTCTTCTCGTTTCGTTTCCTTGGCAAAATTTTGTTTGTAAACGGTGATTTAAATTTGTCTTTAGCCAGTCAGTGTCCCTATATAAGGACTAAAAACACTACCATCCTTAGAGCTTCGCTTCCCTTTAGTCCTTACTCTTCCTCAAAAACTTACGTTTGATCACTACTGTCATCCTACGCTCGTTTAGTGAGAAAATCGCTGATCTGGCTCTGTGTAGTCTATCTTAACCATCAGGCCATCAGCAAGAAATGAAGTTACAGAAATTACTGTCACTGGTTCTGTGAGAGATCATAACTTTGTAAGTACAGCTACCACTCTTTTAACAGGTGCCCAAACCACCGTTGCATTCCTGCCACTTGGGTATGCGATGGAGATGACGACTGCGGTGACAAAGCGGACGAACCTGACAGCTGCAAGACGGAGAAAAAGTGTTTCGGAGACCTCTTCACTTGCGGCAATGGTCATTGTATTCCTCGAATCTATGTTTGCGATGGTGATAACGACTGTCTGGATGGATCGGACGAGAGCGAGAAAAACCAGTGTGGTAAGTATAGTTCACATCTTGTAGGCTGTTTGGTTGCAGTGACAGGCACCACATAGGTTTATCGTCAAACAAAACCGAAAACTCAGAAATTTAAGACTAAGTGCCGGTGATACGAATTGATTTCATACCTTCTCAAAAGCATTTGTGGTCTGTTGTCTGTTTGCAAATCCGTGTTTCTTTTCATAGAGCAAAGTACTGACAGGCTTTCGAATAGACCCTTCATTCCATGATGTGTCCTTGCTGGTGGCTTTGTATAACCTGATTCAATCAGTTAAAATCGTTCTATCCTTATTATTCGAAATACCTTTCTTACGGTATTAACATAAAACCGAATATTTGTTCTCTCGTCAAACATAGCTATAAATTTTTGGTTAGGATTCTTATCCTGTTGATGGATCTTTGCCGTCTCATTCGCAGACATCTAGGCTACAAAAGGAGGTAGAAGGGTAGAGGTGTCTCCCATAGTCGCCTCTCCGTTCGCTAGTGCAGTTCAGAGCGTGTTCTAATTTTCTAACAACAGTAATCTTAGTTACTTTTTTCGTTCCAACTAGTTACTACACCGACCGTTCCATCCTTCTCGAAATAACTTAACTATTTGCTTCCCATGCGCAGGAACGTAGTTAGCGTGGTAACTACTATCTCTGTGAAGTGAAAGGCCCGATCAGCCCGTGGTAGCCTACAGTATTTTGCCGAAACAGAAAAGTGGGTTCCAGCCTTGACGCCAAGAAGGCAATATCCGTGACGTCATTCGTAGTAACTATGATAAGCGGAGTGGAACACGCTCTTAGTCGCATTCACAGGCAGGCGAGCAAAGTACTATTGTATATTTCGTTTGCAGTGATTCCTTATAGCGCGAAGATTTTTTCTCTGGAATTGGCCGTGTCCGGTATTCCTTTCTTCACGGTTTTGTGCGAGTTTTATCTCTTTGTTTTTATTCTGTACTTTTGTAGATGCCAGAAAATGCGATTCGGAGACCGAGTTTACTTGCGCAGCAAACAAGGTCTGGGGTCGCTCCCAGTGCATTCCAAAACGTTGGGTGTGTGACGGAGATCCAGACTGTGTAGATGGCGCGGACGAGAGTGCAGAACACGCTAAATGCTCCAAGGCTCAGAACTGTACAGGCGAACAGTTCCAGTGTCTCAATGGAAGATGTATTGGAAAGCAGTGGGTGTGTGACCACGATAATGACTGCGGCGATGGTTCGGACGAAGGCTTGGAATGTAATGGAAGATATAAGCCCTGCTCAGAAGATGAATTTACTTGCCATAATGCCAAGTGCATCGTTCCAAGTTATCGGTGCGATGGAGAGGATGACTGTGGAGATCGCTCTGATGAGGAGAACTGTGACAAGACAGTAACGGAAGCACCAACTTGCCCTGGTGGACAGTTCAGGTGAGATAGTTTACGCAAAGATAAACGCCCTTCCATTCTTTATCCTCCTACCATCCAGTATTCCATACTGGGGGGAAGGGGGGGGGGGGGGAGGATGACTGCTCATTGAACCGCTTGTAATTCTCTTAGGTTTGAGACACGACCTATGACACTTAAGGCTTGAAATACAACAAGGCCACTTTCTGACCCCTGAAACTATAATTGTACCGTAATGGCGACTATGACCTTTCTTAAAGTCGATTCAAAGTGGGTTTTTAGCTTATACTCGGTCGGTACCAGCTAGTTTTCTGCTGTTGCCGGTTTTCTGCTGTTCGCAATGGAGACGTATAACACCCAGATTGACAGTGTTGGGACAAGTACTTCAAATTTGTACTTAAGTATTAAGTATCAAGTACTTCCCAATTTTGTACTTAAGTATCAAGTACTAAGTACCTGACAACAAATGTACTTAAGTAGTACTTGAGTTTTAAGTAAATGACTTGTACTTAAGTAGTACTTGAAGTACTTGAAGTACTACTTAAGTACTAGTTCATTCATACAATATAATAAAGAATAACTTCGTTTACGTCATCTAGCAGTCAGATAACAAATCAGGAAGTTTGAATAAAGAATTGAAGACTATAATATAAACTGCTGGCTTATCTTCTGGTGTAGGTAGTGGGCATTTGCTTCAAGCACTGCATTCCCAGGTAATTTCCTGTACCTAACCCCCCCCCCAAACTCCATCCAACGAGACCAAATCCAGCAATGGATCAATCCAGGGTATATTATGGCCTTCACACCTTTCAAGTTTCATCCCAATTGCTCGACTCGTTTGATCCTTGGACGTACCACCGAATAATTTCTGGGACCCCGATCCAACTCCTCCCACCGTAACCGAATACGCTTCATGTGATCCCTTCGACCCCTATCGCCGCATCCGAATCCGTTTTGGACACATGAATTGGTCATCTCGGGCACTTCTCTTACCACGAATCTGAGCATTTAGAATCCGAGTATTCCCTTGAAATTTCCGTTACCCTCCTTCACCCCCCCCCCCCCGAGCTCGGATTCTGTCGGGACCCTAGAATGGATCATCTAGGGCATATGATCATGTACCTTCCAAGGATTACCTCAATCGCTCCACTCTTTTGTTCCCTAGCTAAGGCTTGCCACACATTTTCCGGGCCCCCTTGCAACTCCCCCCCCACCACGGCAGAACCCGGTTCGGACACACACATAGACCATTTAGGGCATCTGCTCACCCATCAAATTTCGCTCGAATAAGATCACCTGTTAGCAAATTGCGCACGCCACAAGATCCCGGATTCCCCTTCCCCTCTCCCACCGATTCGGGAAAGGAGGGTTTCCTAAAGCGTTGTCTTTAGAGGCGTGCCAAGTTTCATCGTCCTAGCTTATTTGGAAATGCCAGAACTAGCAGTCCCAAGGTAGTAAAGAGCGAAAGACATTGCAATCGCAGTTGTGGAACATTTAAAGTTTAACCGAAAAGGACTGGGATAGGACAATCTAGTTGCCCATCACTTATTCACTTAAATTGGCTTGAAGACCCGCTGAAAATGCGTTACTTGGTTGTTCCACTATTCAGGAATAATCGATTTTCAAATAGTGGAATTTCCACGTGTGATTTTTGGTACCTCTAATTTGTTGTATGCCTTACAAGAAAGATTTATGCCTTTTTTTTGTTCAGGCACTAAGCAATCTTCACCAATATGCCCACTGAAAAGCCTTGTTTGTGTTTAGATAAAAATTTCCCGCGTCGACGCGGGAAATTTTCTTCGCGAATTTTCGCGAATTTTCTTCGCGAATTTTCTTCGCGAAAAATTCTACTATGATCATAGTAGAATTTTCGCTGTGGGGACAGCCGCAGATATTCTGAACGTCATAACTAGAGCAGATAGTGGAAAACAAAAAAATCCCTTTGCAGAATCTAAATAATTCAGTGTATTCAACTAAATTACAAAAATAAGTTGGCTTTTAAGTTAAACTTTAATATTTCTTGTAGATCAAACGGCAACCTATCAGATGTCGTATTTATCTTTAATTTGATTTTTTCCATTTCTTAACTAAATTCCCTTTTTGTTGAAAAATCCTTTTTCGCGATCTAAAAAAAATGTGATCGAAGCAAAATGTACTTGTAATAGTACTTGAACATTTATTGGTACTTGAGGGCTTCAAGTACTCGGTTATTTTACTTAAGTATTAAGTATACAAGGAAAGTTGTACTTAAGTAAAACCCAAGTACACTGATTTTTGTACTTAAGTAGTACTTTAAGTACAAGTACTTGAAGTACTTCCCAACACTGCAGATTGAAATCATTCCAGCTGTGGAAGATACTACCTAATCGGAATATTTCCCGGAATTTCTGATTGGCTTTTTCGAGCTAGGTCTGATGGACAAAAACACATCCACACGTTACTGTTTGCGAATGTGAATATAATCGTTTTCCTGTTTGACTTGGGTCAGTACTAGTCAATCAGGATAATTTACACAAAAAAAGTTCTTATTGTTGAAAGGTTTATTCATCTGGTCTCAGCCGGTTTCTGACTCGGCTGCAACCGTCGCGTACGTACGCCAGTGTGCATTGGGGCAGTGAGCGGCTTTTTCACTCTTGAATCTTTGCAAATAAGAAATTTTAGACAGTTTTCTTAAACTGTACAAGAGTGATTTACATTTCTTCTGCATTGTATGTCGGCTATCCGCATAAGAGTTTGACAATTTCCTTTTTCTTGTTTAATGCTTGTCAATTTTATCGTCATCAAGTTAGGTTTGATGGGCTGGTGCGCGAGTATCCTAGTCGAAAATGGACCAGTAAAATTCCCTAGCTTTGTCAAAGTATCTTCTTACTTTAGATGCAACAACGGGCAGTGCATTGACTTCGAGCGTGTCTGCAACAAGGAAGCCGACTGCACAGATGAGTCTGACGAGCCCAAGTCATGTGCTATTGACGAATGTACAGATGTGTCGACGAACCAGTGCGCTCATAAGTGCATCAACACTCTGACGAGCTTCAAGTGCGAATGCAATCAAGGATTCAAGCTTATGGCCGATGGTAAGTAGAACTCCTTTGTTGTACTAAAACTATCGCTAAAACTGATTGATATCGTTCACAAAGTCGTTGTCTTTATGGAAAAGCTGTTAGAAAGAGTTTAGCAGAGAAAGAGTTAAAGGGTACTTAGCCGTAACTATTGGAATAATATAGTCGAGGTCCTGAATATCTCCAAGCCAGGTCGAAAAATATTTCAGATTCGATGTGAATTGTTTGAGTTTGACTTTATATCAAAATATCAACACAGTCGTGGATTTGGGGCCAAGTGGTGTGTCGAGTACGTCAATATACGTAATCTTAAAATTAATCATTCATGCCAGGTTAAAATAACATGATAAATAGGCCTAATACAAACTGATAATAGTCTAACACAAAATCTCATAAGAAAAACAAACACAAGAGAAGACCAAAACTCCTTGTTGAATGTTGATAGCGTGAACGAATTTAGGGATATCTCTTTTAGGAATAATCTCGCTCTTTAAGGACACAAATGTTGAGGTGGGAAGAGATTCGGTAGACGTGAGCTGAAGGAGCGGTTCTGTAGGCAAGGGCGTGTCGACGGGGGGAACGCCACCCCAAATTTGTCGGCCAGTCGGTAAAAAATAACTGAGTCGGCGCGAAGCGCCGAGATTTTTCTTCAAAACAGTGTTTTTCTGAAAATCAGTCGATTTTTCATCAAAACAGTCGGTTTTTCTGAAAATCAGTCAATTTTTTTTTCACTTTCGTTTTTTCTTGAAAAAGTATTTTTTCCTGCAAAAACAGTTGGTAAAACTTACCAGGCAGTCGGTAAATACCTTGCCCCCCCCCCAAACATTTTAGCTAGTAACGCCTTTGTCTGTAGGGACTTCATGAGCAAGCCCTCTGCACTATCTTCCCCGTCTTTAATGGAGGGGTTTCAAGTTTTAATTGATATATCCTGGCATTTTTGGTGCTCTGTGAATAATTCTGAGAACACGTCTTTGTAGCCTACAGTGTCTTCTTTTGTCTTCTGTACTCATCTGTATCCTTTTTTTCAAGAGCATATTGCCAAATGCCACGCATATTGAAATAGACTTCGGACAAAAAAAAAGAAAATAAATGAATAAAAATACGTTTTTCAACTCCAAAATTTAGCAAGGGATGTAATTATTGACGTTCATGAAGTTTGCTTTATTGTAATTTTTTGTAATATTTTTTTTAGGTCTGAAGAAATGTCCGCATATTTCCAGCTTGAATTAGTTCCTTTTGCAATGTCGTCAGTTTTTTTTTTGCAAAAAAAAAACAACAAAAACAAATGCCTAAACAGTGCCTTGAGGGACACCGGAAAAGTAACACTGAGTGGAGAATAAACCCCCTCGTATTTAATTACTTGCTCCCTATCCGTTATACAAGAGCTGTAGCCTCATATGGCACGTGCAAGGTGCCACGTAGTAGCTAAGTAAGGGGACCTTAAGTCTGTTTGCACCTTGCGGTTAAGAGAGCTTAGGAATTAATTTGTGAGCAAAATCCTTGGGGCACAAATGATCATGGTGACCATGTAACGTTTTAAGACAAAATATTTTGTGCAAAACCTTGAGGTTAACTTGAGGTCTTCAAGTTTCGTCAGAATGAGATCACTTGTTCCACAGTTTGGCATTTCACAAGACTTGCGGGTCCCCCTCCCCACACCAAATGTGTGATGGTGCTTGGTTCCGCTCTCATTCTTAGAATGGTACGTCTAGCGCTTGAGTTTTTTTCCCACCTATTCCGTTCACGCTAACTCCATCATGAGCATACAGGGTATTTTCGATCCCTCCCCGCCATCCGATCCCCGGTAGTTGCTGGATCCAGTTCGTAGTTGAAAAAGAACATCTGAAGCATGTACTCTTGCCAATCCTTCAAGTTTCATTCAGATCTACCCACCCGTTCGAAAGTTAGATATGCCTCAGTTTTTTCCCCCCGCTCCCCCCACAATCGTTGGACCCGTGGAAGTGAAAAATTCTAAATCTCTAACGTGACTGCTAAGTTTCATTGACCTAGGATATCTGGAAGTACCGTATCTCGCGATTACCCCCCCCCCCCCCCCCCCCCCCCGACTCCCCCCGCAGTGCCCGGATCCAAGCCGGTTCTTTGAACGATGTATCTAAAGCAAATGCTCCTTGTTCTCACCAAATTCCATCCCGATCCCTCCAGTCAATCCGTGTCACGAGGTTTCCGATGGTTTATTGGAAAAGGACATAGGTGAATTAGAAAATACTATTTGCTCTCGCCAAGGATAGGATAGGATATGTATTTCTTGACGAATGAACGAATATTCGGCTAGTCTGGCTCCCGTTATAGAAATAAATTCAGTTGAAAAAATGGAATTGATCCGAATCGAGTAAAAACCAAGACTTTAAGATTATACGTAAATATTTTATATTTTTTTTGCTTAAGAGAATGACTCAACGGATCTGCTTACGGGGTACTTTGTTGGAAAATTGGTTCTTGACGGTAGATTGGGTTTCTAGTTGACAGCGCTAAACCAAATAAGATGTACTGTTTCAAACTTTCCCTGTTTGCGGTAGCTTCGGATCCTTTCTAGGCAATTTAGCGCTATTCTTATTGACCATTCGTTCCAGGGAAAGCTTGCGAAGATATCAATGAGTGCGAGGAAACTCCTTGGGTCTGCTCCCAGCGTTGCCATAATCTCCCTGGCTCCTACGCTTGCAAATGCGATGACCGTTTTTACGAACGCGAGGGCGATGGGCACACCTGCAAACGCAAAGACGTAACAGTTAAGCCTTGGCTGCTTTTCACCAACAAATACTACGTCCGTAATATGTCACTGGATGGTTCTGAGTATTACGTCGCGCATGAAAACCTACAAAACGTCGTAGCGTTGGATTTCGACGTTGTGGAGCAACGTCTATACTTCGCCGACGTCAGTGCAAAGACCATCTATCGATCGTTTATCAACGGGACGGGGGAGAAGCAGGCAATCATAAAACACGACACACTAGGCCTAGAAGGCATCGCTGTTGACTGGGTTGGGCGGAAGATCTACTGGCTCGACCGACATTCCCGACGCCTTGAGGTTGCTGAACTAGATGGAAGAAATCGAAAGATTTTATACTCGCAAGATGTCTCCGATCCTCGCGCTATTATCGTCCATCCCGCTAAGGGCTGGTTGTTCTTTTCGACCTGGCAGCTTCAGGCTTATATTGGCAGAATTGGTCTAGATGGCTCCAATTTCACACGTGTTGCAAGCTATGAAAATAATCTAGCTTGGCCCAACGCCTTAACCGTCGATTACTTCACCGATCGACTCTACTGGGCCGATGCACATCTGGATTACATCGCATCCTCCGACCTTGATGGAAGAAACAGGCATATCGTAACAAAAGATCCAATGCACGTCCCCCATGTGTTTGCGTTGAGTATTTTTGACGACCTCGTCTACTGGTCCGACTGGAACACAAAGGTGAGCAAAATATTTTGAAAGGCTTTGTTTGTTCCAGTGCTGCGTCTCCCTCCTGAGGATAACTTCATCGTGAGTTGGCTTCGCGGGAAGAACGGAGTTGCTACCTTCCTTCTCCCTATACGAAGTTTCTGGGAAGTGTGCTGTGCTATGGCGGAAAATAGGCTAGCCAGGGATGCGAGCTTGTAGATAGATAACCTGTGGGGATGCACTTTCGCTCAGACTATATTCTTACCTTTTTTATGGTTTTAGCATGCGTTTGGAGCGTCCGTAAGTGTTCCAGGTGTTCTGTTTATCATTGGATTCCGTAATATTGTTTGAACGATAGCGTATAAGGAAGGTGTCCGTGGGGACGAAATCTTACTAGATGACTTGTAACTGCCAAATCTTTCGATCGATGGCATAAACTGCTCATTGAGTTTCAAACAAGAGCTTCACCGTACCGGTCGATAGCGGCTAGGCCCTAAGACACGGCAAAAGATAAACAGAATTCTAATTGTAGGAAATAAGTAATATTTAGCCGATTTCGATATTAGGCTACAAGAAGCACATAAACCGTCGAGTCTTCAATTTAGTCAGACATGATCAGTGCCGCACAAGCCCACCTCGCGTCTTTTTGTAGGGCAGCTTATAAGTAATATTTAGCCGATTTTGATATTTGGCTGCAAGAAGCACATAAACTGTTGAGTCATCAGTTTATTCAAACATGATCAGTGCCGCGTAAGCCCACCTGGCGTATTTTTGTAGGCCAGCTTAGGTTTTCGCCGCTACGACGCATCGCTCTTAAACTTGGGAAGTATTTTCCCTGTGAGTGCTTTTGTTTCTTGTGATCAGTTTATCCGCGATCATTAGTTAGAACAGGGACACATAAATTTCCTTACAGGGGGCCTGTCATTTCCTATGCTTTTATATTGATATGATGACCAAACCAACTCCATCTTCCAAAAATCCCCGCTTGATTCGATCGGCATTCTTGTTTGCCTCATTGGACGTGCGCACCAAAGAGACTACTCCCTCAAGGTGCCAGCAGCCAATCCCAAATGTTGTCTGTCTGGATAGTCGCATATCTATCTCCGTGGGTATTTCTCGAACTCCGTTTGGTCGGTCAAGATAGCATCAGAAATCTCTTATTGACAGGCCCCTTGTAAAGGAAATTTATGGGTCCCTGATTAGAAGTAGGAACAACAAGCCGTGCTTATTTTTATGGACCATTCTGTTTAGGCACTAAGCAGAGCAAACAAATGGAATGGCACTAACTACCAAGTCGTCCGAAACACGACACACCGCCCCTTCGACATCCACATTTACCATCCTCTGCGTCAACTGCCCATGGCCAATCCCTGTGGAGAGAACAACGGAGGTTGCGAATCCCTCTGCCTCATTTCGCCTCGAAAAGATGGAAAGATTGGCTTCAAGTGTGCCTGTCCCATCAACTTCTATCTGGCACCCGATGGAAAGAGCTGTGTAGCAAACTGCACAGCTGCGCAGCACCGCTGCGGGGGGAAGGAGAATCGCTGCGTTCCCAGTTACTGGAAGTGCGATGGAGAAAGGGACTGTCTGGATGGGTCAGACGAGCCTGCCGACTGTCCGGTGAGAACGTGCAAGCACGGCTTATTCCAGTGTAAGAATGGGAACTGCACTCAGCCGACTACACTTTGTGACGGTAAGTCCCATCACATTGTATGTCGATCAACAACCACGCCAGGTAAAATTTCAGGTGACCCTCTCCCCCCTCCGTTCCAGTTAATTGTATTGCCTTTATATTTGTGCTCTTTACATTGAGAGGATTGCATAACAATCTCAGACTCATCTCTTCTTACATATTTTGTCGGGGAAGAGCAGAGGAGTGTTGTTCTTAGGATTCCCCCCTCTTCATCCCTATCGTAAATATCTGAAAATGTCACAGTTTCAGGTGTTTTAATAAAAAAAATAAATAAAAAGAACATTTCATAACAATATATATCATGGGGGGCCAGTAGGAATACGAGCTCGTTAGCTCGGCCCCATTTTATACACTTGACTATACGTAAATGATATAAATGAATCGTTTCTGTGTAATATGCGCACACACAAAAAAAAAGAAAAAGAGACAAAGACTCGCTCCATCCCGTTTACTAACACACGCCATACCAAACTCTCCACACGATAAAAAGAAAAAAAGGAATAATAACACCAAGTTGTGGCATAAGCTGAAGGAACGCTAACCTTTCACTAAAACAAAAATAATAATTAAGGGTTGGGGATTTACCGGGATAACATAAAGGGGAAGGTGCCATATTTTCAATATCAATATTTTACCAACAGATGATTTTTTTTTTCTTTTTCAGTAAAGTTTTTATAATTGTTCAAAACTCCAATAACTCTGATCCTAATCGGAAACAAAGGCAGTAGTCGGTCTTTGTTAGAAATCTTATATTTTCATTCCAGGGGCTTCCCTCCATGTGAACTCGTTTATCTTTTAAACTCTTGCTGTTCGACTAGTTGATGTATTCAAGTGAACCTAACTGATGAACTTTTGGTCCTTTTGACCCGCCATCTCGAGAGTAGGAACTCGGTTTGTAACCAGTTGTCTTAGTTGTCTAATTCTTGGCTGGTCATGCAGGTATCGATGACTGCGGTGACAGGAGTGACGAAGAGAATTGCAACTTCGAGTGTCCGGAAGGTGAATTCAAATGTGTCAGCACTGGAAAATGCATCCTGGCCACTTGGAAATGCGATGGAGATAATGATTGTCGCGATGGAAGTGACGAAGACCCAAAAATCTGTCACAACAGGGAATGCGATCCGGAGAGGGAGTTTACGTGCAAAAACGGACGCTGTATACAGAAGTCCTTTTACTGCGACACTGATAATGATTGTGGTGAGTATGCTGCTTTTAGTATGACTATGGGTAAGATGTTGAAAGAGAGAATGCGTAATGGCTACGCTGTGTACAGATAAGGGTTAGCATGGGTGCAGTCAAGGCCGTGCATACCCTTCTACTGCCAATCCTTCATCAGAGCGAACTTCTTCTAGGAAAAGAATTATATTTGCGGTAGATCTTTGTAAATGTCTATGAACACTGAAGGAAGGACCGTTGATGTTAGGACACTGAATCAAAGAACGTTGATGCTAGCAGTTACCAGGCTTCTGTCGCTTTTGTGATCCCAGGATCGCCACCTCTTTTCTTGGTCGAACTGTGATTCTTTGAACCGATAAACCGGTCATATAAAAAAAAAAAATCTTTGGAAAAAGTTCCCTGTATTGAATATCGCTGTTCGCGACAGCTGAGAAGATCGTAAAAAGAGAAATTAGTTTTTTGTTTGTGGCAGTAGGCTACGTCATGTTTTCGTTCCAGATACTAATTTTTACATGTGATATTTGAATACACTGAAAGTCATCCAAGGGATTTTGTATTTTTTCACCCGGGGCTCTAGTAATAACGTTCAAAGTGTGCGCTGCTTGCGCGACAACCCAAAATTCATCCAGACGGGAGAATTTGAATTTCAACAAAGGCTTGCATTCCCAGGGCTAAAGATGCTAACATGGGATAAGTTACGCATGTAGAAAAGTAGGAAATCCGAAAGAAGAAGTTCATTCGATGAAACTGATTTACCTGTGGATAACGGACAAACGAACAAGTGATGTGTTACTAGACTGTTGGATCTCATCCCGTTTCGTTTAAAATGTAAGGGATCCTAAAACACCTCAGGAGGGTTAACAGTACAGCCCAAAACTGTACTGTTAAAAGTTGATTAACGTTCGAAACTCTACTGCATTTGCAATATCTACTCCATCCCAGTTGCGAGTTCAGACTAAGACTGTACGATCGTGGAATCTTCTAGTGGTGCAATCCAGAAAGATGCGATTCGAGTGGAACAAGAAAATCATACAAAAAGAAAACACTTAGCTTACTAAAAGTAAAGAAACAGGTAGAGATTTGACAGTGTCTTTTTTCTTTAAAGTTTAACCGAGTAGGGCTGAGATCCGACAGTCTAGTTACACTTCACTTATTTACTTAAACAGGCCTGAAAACCCGATAAAAATACATTACTTCGTTTGTCCATCCACTCCACAGATAACCGATTTTGTCGAATAAACTTGATTTTCGGATTTTTTGCCATTATGTTTTTGTCCCTCTTATGCTTACATAACAAAAAAAACATATCTTATCGTCACTTTCCTTCTTTCTTCATCAGTGAAGCGTCAGTAACACATGGACATGCAGGCTTTTGTTGAACTTTAAACTCACCGCGTCCGGGTGAAAATTGTGTTGTCTTGCAAGCAGCGAACATTCTGAACGTTATTAAATGCAAAATCCCTTAGGTGATTCAAAATAATTCAGTGTATTCCAAGATGTAAACATAAGCTACCCTTTCAGTTAAATAATAATAATAATAATATAATGCAAAAATAAGGCACATGGCCTCTACAAATGAACAACAAATTATAAACTAAATTTGTCTTCTAAACATTTCTGGGCTAAATGCCCTTGGGCCATAGTAGCTGTCGAGCCTGGATTTGAAAGCGTCAATGGACGGGGAACTGATGACCTCTTCCGGCAAAGCATTCCATTCTTCCACTATTCGGTTCTGGAACGTCCAGCGACCAATGTCTTTGACAAATCGCTGTCCCTTCAACTTGAGTGAATGACCACGAAGGTGGCTCTGATTGAACTGTACGATTTGCTCGGCTTAAACTTTGAGAGTACAAATTTTACAGGCGACAACTCCGACGAACCCGCTTACCTTTGCCGTCAGCGCAACTGTACAGCTGGCTGGCAGAGGTGCCCAGGCCGAGCCAACTACCGATGTGTTCCAAAATGGCTGTTCTGTGATGGCAAGGACGATTGTCGCGATGGATCTGACGAGTTGGCGGAATACTGTCCGTCGTGCCACCCTACAGCTGAATTTCAATGCAAAAACAAACGCTGCATTCCGAAGTAAGTGGGAACGCATCTTGATTTCTTCCCGATCTATCTTTGACGTTGCACGGCTGAGTTGGGGCTTTCGAAAGCCCCAAAAGTACCATATATATCCCTCCTTAATCAGTTTCAACTTCAAACCCTTCACTCCCGCCGCTTAAAACTCTCCCTATATCTTTTGGAAATAAAATCCTGTCGAACCCTATTCACCGAAATATCCTCCCACCCCAAAATGATCGATCCTCCCACCCCAAAATGATAAGGCGAAGCAGGTCCGTTGCAGAGCCTGTACCGAAACTTCAACCTGTGACTGCTTCACATGCTCGATATGAGCTTAGTTTTGTCTCCTCGTTTGTTAAGTTGTTGAATGCCGGGTCGATTTTTTAGCCTGTAAAATAGTTATCAATTGTATATATTGTATTTTTGTTATGTTAGTTTTGGCTCGTCGACTGACATAGCCTACATGTTTCTTTTATGACAACAAAAACTGATAATCGGCTCTGTCCGTCGCATGTTTTTGAATAAAGTGAATTGAATTGAAGGTCTTATTCCGCAAGTACTTTTTGACTGCTTACAACCACCAGTGCCAACCGAGCTGTAATTTTGTCTGGCATTTATCACCGAAGATTGTAGTAGTCTTCTAGGGACAATTATTGATATCTAGGCTACGTTGCAACGATATGAGACAAAGCCAAACTGTTTGTGTTACGGAAGTAATAAAGAAAAAAAGTAAGAAAAGTAGAAACAGTAAGAAGAAGGATAGTAAGAAAAAGAACGGTGCTTTCTGTTCGGAAAGTTGTAATGGTTAAAGTTTAACCGAAATGGGCTGAGATAGGACAATGTGGTTAGGCTAACCATCAGTCATTTACTTAAAGAGGCTTGAAGACCCGATGAAAATGCGTTACTTCGTTGCTCCGCTATTCACTAATAATCGCTTTTCACATAGTGGAATTTCCCTGTCGGATTTGTGGTATCTCATTGCGCTTGTACCTGTGTTGTATGCTTGACGAAAACAGTTTATGAAAAAATAATTGTTCACGCAGTGAGCTAACATCGGCGAGCTGATCATTGGCCACTGAGAAGCCGCGTTTGTGTTGAGATTCAAATCTTCCGCGTCTTAGTAGAATTTTGCGTTGTGAGGACGGCCGTAGATATTCTGTTTGTCATACTAGAGCAAATAGTAAAAAAAAAAAAAAAAATTCTTTAACACAATCCAAATAATGCAGTGTATTAAGTTAAATTATACATAAATAGGTTGGATTTTCAGTTAAACTTAAACATATCTCAGTCTTGATATCGGAATAGCAATTTCGACGCCCGTTTAAAAATATTAATCGCGCTCCCGCTCGGGAGATACTAGGGGACAGTAAATCAACCCGTGGCTGGTTAATCCTCCCCAAAACCTTTTATAAGCGCAGCCGTAACAGTGTTCCGTAACGTGTGACGCTTTGTCAGTCTGCAGCCTTTTTTCACGTTGATGGGTGAACGTTTGCAAAATCATTTTGCACGACACAGACTTTTTCATCTCGACTAGAAGGTACGGCGGCAATCCTTTCGTGTTGAAGCCGGATACAGCTTTGTAGAGGGTACCTTGTAGGTAGTGAACACCATGGAGGGACTACGGAAACAAGTATATGGGAATAATGTAGAGATTTGGATGGCGGAAGCAAGTATATGTGGCAATAATGTAGAGATGTCCACCTTTTCAGGCGATGGATGTGCGACTTTGAACCAGATTGTGCTGATGGTTCAGACGAAGAAGAAGAACTCTGCATGGAACAGTATCGGAATTGTTCATCAAGTGAGTTCCGCTGCGGAGACGGCAAGTGCATTCCAGGTAAGGAGCTAGTGCATCCCGTCCTACGGGGGACGGTGGGGTTATGGCTGTACTCACCAAACTCTACAAAGATTTACGACAGATCTTGTGGTATTGATTGATGTTGCTTCAGAGTAACGAATACCCTCTATTTATTTTAGTTGCACTAAGCGCTACTTCTTCCCAACATCTCCTTTGTTGACCGCTCCGTCGGTGACCAATGCCTTAGTGTTGGCTCGGTCAGTCGTGTCTGTCTGTGAGAGGATAAATCCCTCCCCCTTTATTCTGCTGTGGTTTGGGACCTTATACGCGCTCTGTCTACAGATGATAATTTTTAAGCAAGAATCGGTAGCTTTTCAGTGTTCTCTCTCCGTTAGGTCGTTACCGGTGTGACCACGATTACGATTGCAAAGATCAGTCCGACGAAATGAACTGCAGTAACATGGCGTGTGCTAACAGTACATTCCAGTGCAAAACCGGTCACTGTGTGGCCCAGCAGTTTAGATGTGACGGCGAGCGAGACTGCAAGGACGGTAGCGATGAGGACGGCTGCGCTCCTAAGTTCCCCAACGGAAGGTTAGTTCGTTGTACATTTTCGTGTAATTTGGTAAATCCTTGTACGGGACTCGTCGTGCATCAACTGCAGTTGATTTCGTTTAAAGGTGCTTTCATACTCGCTTACGGGATTTACGTGGCCCTTTTGCACCTGCTTAGTTACGGTACTTAATTTTGTTTTCCCCTGTAATTTAGGGGCGTAATTGCGTAATTTAGTCGATTAAAGTCAAATATCTTAAGAAGACTTTGGGGCCGTAACATGAGTTTTAGATGAAATAAACTGAATTTGTGAGAGAAAGGGCCTGTTCAGTTCAAAGCATGATGACCTCAAAAGTAAAATATAAAAATGAATGCTACAGAATTATTCACGAGGCTAGTGAAAGACAACAAGAGTCAATTCTGTACGAATAAGTACATTGTATATTACTGTACCAAGGTAGGTTTCGACTTACTCTCTGTGTAGCCACGGCCTCAGAATCGCTTCATGTGAATTGCTTGAATTGTCACTGACAATGCTGCACCCCCCCCCCCTTACGACGCCCCTGCTGACAATTCCATATACTCAAGTAATTTGAGGCCAGGCGCAGCTCTGATTCAGTATCAAAGTTTAACGTAGACTAAACTTAGTTAACGTAAAACCTTACCAATTCAGGGTGTTCCACCGAGTCTGATGTGAACATGCGGTTATCGGGTGAGCTTATAATACACTGCGAATTTCAGTGTCACGGTGCGCTGTGTAAACCAAGTTTGAAAGATTCTGGGATAAATGCTGGTTAGAAAACAAGGGCAAGAAGCTCATATGGCACTTGCAAGGCTGGTTCAGAGGATGAAATGTAGAATTTGACTTTTCATGGGTTTGTTCTGATCATTTGTAAGCAAAAGCCTTGAGACAAGAATGATCGTGGACTTGGAAATCACGAGGATGTAGCGTTTGGTAAAAAGTATTTTATTTTTGAACTTGGCTGTAGTGATGCGCACTTTACAGGTGCTAGAAATCCATCTGTAAGCAAAACCCTGGAGGCAAAAACGACAACATCAGTAATATGTAGGCCTATCGTTTGGTCAAAAGTAGTTTTTTCAGTTTTCGGTTAAGATGCGCTCTTTAAGGAGCTAGAACGTCATTTGTAAGCAAAACCCTTGAGGCGTAAATGGTAATGGGCTCTTGGGGATCATGAGAATGTATATATTTTGCTTAAAAGTATTTTCTTACTTTGCGGTCAAGATTGGTACTTTAAAGCACAACTCTTACTAGAAATAATCTTTTCCCTATGAAATGGATGAGAAAAAAACATTTTCGAAAATACCATTACTTTCCATCTGAAATTAGCGATTTTCTTGTTAGGGCCTGTCGACTATGTCCAGCCTTCCTGCTCTCCGACGCGGCGGCTGGGCGCAAAACATTTGAAAACTGATCGCGCCGTGGTTAAAAAGTGTGAAAACTAAGCAAATAAAAGAAGTAATAAACAAAAGCTTCTCAGATCCCTATGTGTGAAAGAGTTGTCAGCAGGCGTTGTTGATCCCGGCAAACCTTTCGTTGTGTGACGGGCAAAACTCGGCAAGGCCAAAAAAGCGCTAAAATTTCGTAGGCACAAAACGAAACAATGGAGAAAGGTGGGGATTTTAGAAGCTTATAATTCTGTATGGGAGCTAGATATATTATAAAAAGCAGAATAAGCAAGAGGGGTCCTTTAAGGAATAGTCGGATTTGGAAAATGGCGATTTCTAAGCCAATCTTGTCGAATCTCTAATATTCCAGGCAAGTTTGATCGTCCTAGCACATCTGGAAGTACCTTAACTCGCGATCACCGGAATTTCGGATCCCCCTCCAACTCCCCCCACAGTGCCCTGAGCCAATCCGGTTCTGTAAATGACTTATACAGAGCATCTGTTTGTTATTCCCACAAAGTTCCATCCCGATCTCTCCAGTCTAAGCGGGTCACGTATATTCCGGTCCCCTCCCTCCAATAATTGTCGGATCCGGTACGGACATGAAAAAGATCACCTGAGACAAGTCCGCTGTTCATTTATTAAATTTCACTCGGATCCGATCACCCGTTCCAAAATTACGCATGACTCAGTATTCCGGATTCCCCAATTTGATCGGGTCTCTGATATGCCTGCCAAGTTTTGTCGTTAAAATCCCCAAAACCGCCACCACAGGAATTCCGGGAAACCCCCCTCCACCCCCCCTCCCCAAGTTTCCGGATCCAGTCTAATTTTGTAAACGACTTATCTAGATCAGATGCTTGTTCTTCCCAGCAGGTTTCACTCCGATCCCTCCATTCTACCGTTTCTCGAGATTTCCGGTCTCTCCCCCCCCCCCCAGTTTTCCCATAGCTGTCGAATCCGGTCCGAACTTCAAACTGGACATCAGAGATATGTCATCTATTCAGCTATAAAGTTTCATTTAAGTTTGATCACGCGTTCGAAATTTGCGCGCTACTAAATTTTGTGTATTCCCCCGCCCTCCAACCTCCCAGATAGTTAAATCGGGAAACTGACAATTTCCAAGTTAATTCAGTCGGGTCCCTGATATGCCTGCCTAGTTTCATCGTCCTAGCACATCTGGAAGTACCCTAACTTGTAAAGTGTGACAGTCAGACCGACAGACGGAATTGCGATTGGTATGTGGCACTTGAGCCAGAGGCTGCAAGTGCCATAAAAATGAAAAAAAAATACAATGAGTTGTGTTCGATGATAGCGATGAAAAATTGAAACAAGACCAAAGGTTCCGATGGGATCCCAAAGATTGAATATTTGATCCAGACAAAAAGGTTTTGTCTTCGCGAGATCTAGTGTCCGCTAGACTTTTTGAAGATTTTCGTGTTCAGCATGTCTTCTTACCCCTAAATCGAACATCTAATCAACTTCAAATAAAACTTTTGCTTGTAACAAATTTTCCGTTTCTGGCCGGATTCCGGGCGAACTACTTGTCCGGCAAGAAAATGGTTTTCACCATCGTGTTCAGCATGTCTTCTTACCCCTAAATCGAACATCTAATCAAATTCAAATAAAACTTTTAGTTTTAACAAACTTTCCGGTTTTTGCCGGATTTCGGGCGAACTACTTGTCCGGCGAGAAAATGTTTTTCACCATCGTGTTCAGCATGTCTTCTTACCCCATAATCGACTATCACATTAGCTGTTTCAAAATATTTTGTTTGCCCCTTAATTTGAAACCCCTCCCCCACCCTCAAATATAGAGCTACAGAGCCCATCTTCGAACTTGACTTGTACTTTGACCCAAAGGATCCTCCCACCAAGTTTCATCAAAATATCTCAATCCCTTCGAGAGTTATCGTGCGTACAGGCGGACAGACGGACGGACGGACAACTTTTGCGATGTCATAGGTATCCGTCACTAACGTTTTGGGATCCCAAAAACCAAAAAAATTCACATTGTTACGTTTACGTCCGAGAGAGTGGGAAGAGTCGATTCAGCGGAAGCCAGGACCTTCAATCTTGAGCTGAAACGGAGTTGCGTAGACCTGGCAGATCAAAAGATATTATTTCGCATGATTGAATTGCTATGCTCTTCTAGACTGTTTGTTAAATGACGAGACTAAAATATTTTTGACCGTAAATTGACCATTTTATCTAGATACTGCGCTGAAAACCGCTTTGAGTGTAAAAATCATATGTGCGTACGACCAGAAGATCGCTGTGACGGAAGTGACGACTGTGGAGATGGGAGCGATGAAGCCCCTGAGATGTGCCAGAGCCTTTGCGGTGGTCTCGGAAGATTCAAGTGCGATAATGGAAGGTAATATATCTATCTAGTTCTCTGGTTTTCCCTAGTTTTCTTGTACTGTAGTTGTTTCTACGTTTGAGTTTTCCCTATCGCCTTCATATCCCCGCTTATGAATTCAGCCGTGCAAGGCGTTCATCTTTCCTTTCAGTAATATATTTAGTAGGCATGATTGTAGTAGTGACCGCAATCTCCCGATGATCCCCGCCCCCCCCCCCCCCCACCTTTATGGTTCCTCGCAGCTTTGTTCCTTGTATTAAGAATACGCTTGATAAGTCGTCGAGAAAAGATCGTAACAGCATTTGATCCTGTAGAAATACTATTGCAGCTTTATGAATGAATGATTCATAACGCACTGCCCAAGGGCAGAAGTGCAGTAGCAAAAGACAAAGAAAAACATATAATCAGAAAACACTCAAAAATATTTTACAGAATATTTTAGTGATTAGTGATAGAGTGATCACTAATTTAGAATGTTTACTCACTAGGTGCCTGCCACTTTGGCAAACTTGCGACGGTATCGACCATTGTGGCGATGGGTCTGATGAAAATAACCTGACGCTTTGCTCCAAGAAGAAGGAATGCGATTTCTCAACAGACTTCCAGTGCGCTAACCACAACTGTATTGACAAGTAAGCCTTGTGTTTTACTTCCTCGTGTCTATCTGTTAGCCTACTGTGCTTTCTTCCCCCGTTCATAGTGTGTCTCACTCATCCGGGAGGTCCCGTCTTCGTATCCATGACATACTAGCCACTGTCCAAAGAATTAAGTCGGCTAGTTGCGTCCATGATGCTCCCGTCTTCCACAATCTCGCGGCACATCCTTGTTGCGAAAGCGAAGTATGTCTGTCGTTAGTGTTGCCTCTCGCGGTCGGCTATTGTCGTGACCCTTCTGTCTCCTTGTGGCTCGTATACAGTCAAAGCCATTGGCACAGCAGAGGTGTCACGTATGAGGTAGTTGACGCTCATCCAGTGTTTTCTGCCGTTCGGTAAAAAAAAATGAAAAAATGTAGATAATATTCCAACAATGGCTGAAAATCAATATCCGACGTATCGTGTTTTGCCATTGTTTGAATATACGTTTCCCAGTTAGCTTGGGCTCAATAGTTGCGTTTTTGATCCGAATTCTCCGTTCTGAATTCTCGATTCTGAATTCTCGATTCTGGTACAAAATTACCGTTTTTGCTCCTCCAGCTTCTCCATTCTCGCTTTTGACAAAAACACTAATTTGACAGCTCGTCTGCCACCCTGTATATCTGTTTGTGCATACTAAACACCGCACCCTGTTGACCAATCAGGGAGGAGAACGGGGAGAGGAGAATCGAGAATTCACTAGCGGAGCAACTTCTCGATTCTGCAGAATTCGGAGGCTTTCCCCGTTCTCGATTCTGACAAAAACGCAAGAAAAGGAGAATTCGCTTCATCTGAATAGTCCAAAAACGCGAAATAGGAGAATTCGGAGGAGAATCGCTAGGAGAATTCGGATCAAAAACGCAACTAATGAGTGTATTTATTCGGTAAAAACACGCCATGATGTGTTGCGAGACTGACGTTACTGACGAGCCGAAACCCGACGATTTGCTGAAAGTCTGGTTGTCTGCCATGCGAAGACGCTTTAGTTTTTGGTTCATGCTTTTACTCGCAATTCTTTCGCTCTGTGTTCGGTCCGTATGTACTAACAATTGACATTGTTGATTTTTCGGTTCTGATTGTTTATAAATCAAATTATCGTCCTTCCTCACACTTATTCCTTCATTCCTGCAAGGCAAGAGCAGCTTCGTTTGCTGAACCCATGGATATTATAACTTTAATAATGATATTAGTAAGATGAATGTATAAAATATAGGTTCTATTGAAGTTTTTGGAAAGAAACATAGTATTCTGAATTAGAAAATATGGGCAATAATAGTGTAGATGACGTTTATTGTTTCAGTATGAATGAATGAATGAATTTATTCCCAATAAAGCCCAAGGGCCATGGCGGAAACATAACACAATAACAAAAAACAAAATATCATACACTCCGAAAACAAACCAAAAATCAACTTCTATAAAAATAGTTCACGGTGGGTCATAGCTAACTTCAGGAATCTACCCAGCCTTCGGAGGTCACCAAAACACTTACTTCCCATACTTGAAACCAAATTCCTTTCCTCCCAAACCTCCTGAACAAACACTTCCTTTTTTAATCCTTTCAGCTCCTCGCAATAACATATCAAATGTGCCGCATCCTCCCCATCAATACCACACATTGGACAAAAATAAGGACCAGTACCTTTCCTTTCTCTACCAATATAATTTCTCCGCATCCCCACCGGAAGAGCGTCCGCCCCAAGACTCACCATCCACCTCAGTTCTGCCCCCCCCCAATCCAAACTTAAAATATAATTCTTCTCCCCCTATTATCTTTTTATTTAAGATTGTTAACGTCACTGAGTGGTGGAAGTTGTAAACAGTTACTATAGTGGCGTTTTTGATCGCCTATCAAATTTGCCCGGTAGACGAAGCGAGTTTGCCGATTCGTGCATACTACTGTTTTCGATAGCCGATATCCGTTGGCGATTGCCGATGTTTCTGGGTGCGCAAAAACGAGTTTTTCATTTTTGAAAATACCGCCCAATCCTCAAACGAAATCCATACGTCAATGGCTATCGGCGAGTCCTTGGCCGACGGGCGATGGACACGAATTTAGGCGATACACGTTAGCCGATCAGAACGAAAACAGAAAATAAGATAAACAGCTACGGCAATCGGCTTCCGGAGAACGTCAAAAATGCCAAAAAGTCAAACGGCTACGGTATCGTCGAACTAATCGGCGATCAAAAACGCCACTTATGTTTCAGTCGATACTCAGGAAAGAGGAAACGATAGCAACGCATGAGAAAAAATGGAAATTATAACTTGCAGAAGAAGGGCATTTTGGGCCGAATCTTGTTCAGTTAAATTAGAAAAAAAACGTTAATAGCGAACGGCACCGCAAGTTAAAGTTTCCGCTAACTGAGATCTCGAATTTACTAAAAGAAATGAAGAGTCTTTTAATTACAATGGCGAAAAAAAAAACACAAGACCAAAGGTTTCGATGGGATACCAAATATTTAATATTTGATCCTGACAATTAGGTTTTGTCTTCGCCAGGTCCAGTCTTCGCCAGGCTCCTTGAACATTTTTAATCTTAAAATTTAGAAACAGATTAAGGCCAAATAGCTAATTATCTGAGAAAACCATGTTCAGATATGGATTCAGAATCTGTGTTCACCCCTATAAGCCGATCGAAACGATCCTGCCTTACTTTTGCCAATTTTCCGGTTTCGGCGAAATTCCGGAACTACTTGTCCGGCGAAAAAATCCTTACCCTTATACCCAACATCTAATCAACTTCAAATAAAAATTAAACTTATAACAAATTTTCCGGTTTCAGCCGGATTCCGGACGAACTATATGTCCGGCTAAAAGTGATTGTCATATGCGGATTCAGCGTCTCTTCTTACCCCTACATCGTACATCTAATCAACTACAAATACAACTATAGCTTTCACCAAATTTTCCGGTTTGGGCCAGATTCCGGGCGAAGTACCTGTCGGGTTTTCACATTAGTGTTCAGCATGCCTTCTTACCCCTAAATCGAACATCTAATCAACTTCAAATAAAACTTTTACTTTTAACAAACATTCCGGTATTGGCCGGATTTCGAGCGAACTACTTGTCCGGCGAGAAAATGGTTTTCATATTCGTGTTCAGCATGTCTTCTTACCCTTTATCGACTATCTCATTAGCTGTTAAATTTTTTTTGATTGTCCTCTAATTTGAACCCCCTCCCCTAAATGTAGGGCTACAGAGCCCGTCTACGAACTCGACGTTTCGCTTGACCCAAAGAATCCTCCCACCAAGTTTCATCAAAGTATCTCATTCCTCTCGAGAGTTATCATGCTCACAGACGGACGGACATACAGACAGACGGACAACTTTTGCGATGTCATAGGTATCCCTCCACTACGTTTTGGGATCCCGAAAACAGTCTGTAAAAGATACCAGCCAGTCTGCGAAATACCTTGGTCCCCCCCAACATAACGGTTTGGCTATAGTAATGCCCCTTTTACCTTGCATACCTGTTCTGTTTCGCATTTAAGTGAGCGAAACTTTGACGTTTCAGAAATATTAATGTTTTTTCGTGTTAGAAATTGATGGAAATGGGGGAAAACGTCTTAGAATAGCTTTTTGACAAAGAAACCCAGTCTATTTTTGCGCGATCTGGCCTTTTGGGGTCGTCGGTGAGGTACCCCTATTGATTTGTCAGCAGCCAAAGTACCGCAGTACTGGAATTACTACAATGAAAAGTACGTTTGAGACTGTAGCGTTCTATTATGGAAACAGTTGTAGTTTACCCTAACCTTGATATTCCTCCTTATTTTGTGTCCATTCCTTTTAGATCGTTGGTCTGCAATCTTTCTGATGATTGCGGTGATGAAAGCGACGAGTTAGGCTGTCATAAGGCAAAATCCTGCTCAGTCGAAGACAGTGGAGGCTGCGAGCATGGCTGCCACAACGTCACCGGTGGGGGCTACATCTGCGTCTGTGATAGAGGCTTCATAGTGTCCAAGAGTAACCCCAAAATATGCGAGGATCGTGACGAGTGCTCGACTTTCGGTCACAATTGTTCCCAAGTGTGTACCAACCTCAAGGGTTCGTACATGTGCAACTGCTTGCCTGGCTTCACCCCTGTAGACCCACAGAGGAGCGTTTGCAAAGCGGACTCCCCGTTGGTCGTTTTGGTGGCAGCAGGAGATGACTTAACAGCTGTCAATGTCACTGGAAGAAACCATCAAGTTGAAGTGAGTTTCCAAAACCTTTACGTTCTAGAGTACTCGGCACAAGCCGCTCTCTTGATGATGGACCCCCGGATTTTTTTCCGGAAAAAAATAAGTTGGTTTTCCTTTAAAATGGACTCCCGGCCATTAATGCGTACTGCATCCAGTTTCTTGTAGCCCTGCAAGGAAGCCCTGCTAGACGAAGTATGTTAGTTCATCCGTAAACTGCGAGCTGCTAAGGGATACGAGAAACTTGAGCACCATTGTTTTCGAGAAGTTCGACGAAGGTCTTTCAGCGTTTTACGTAAGCCTCTCTTCGAAGCTGTTTTCCAACTACTCTAGTTCCGCTATAGGAACTTGGCTGGGCTGTGGACTCGCTTGTTATCTTACGGTACATGAAGTAGCACGGTTATTTAGTGTTTATGTACTTGATTTGGTGCTAATCTCTCAAGCTTGTCTGTCATAGTTTTAGTATGTTATTCTTCTCTTTTCAGGTCGTCCGGAACGAGCGTCGTGTCGAGAGTCTTGACTACGACATCAATAGCCGTATTGTCTACTGGGCAGACAGCGCAGATCGCGTGATAAAACGATCATTCGTCCCAGATGGCTCTGAGGTGCAAATAGGGCATGCTCAAAATCTGAACATAGCCATCAGTGATAATGCCAAGCCCGTGGCACTGGCTGTTGATTGGGTTGCACAAGTCCTCTATTTCATTGAAGCGGATAGGCAAGGTGCCAAGGGGAAAACAAGGGTGATAGCGACAACTCTGGATGGCAGATATAAGAGATCAGTTGTGACAGGAGCCCTGGAAACTCCGACGTCGTTAGCATTGAATCCTGCGACAGGTAATGTTCTTAAAACAGGTTTAAAGCTAGATTTCAGGAGAATTTCGTTACCAGATGAACAAAGTTCACTTTCGAATTTCGGTCTTGGTAGGTAGCAAGCTTCAGTTTGTGGACACTGAGCTATAGATCGATAGATCGATCCAGTTCCTTCATATCACAAGTCCGGACAAGCTTTTCAGTACCAACGGGTGGCGAATATTGTACCTTCGGTGGTCAAATCGGCTGGATATTTCTTGCTGCTAAATGCTAAGTTGCAGCTCTGTTGCAGCTAAACAAACTTCTCGATTCCCCCCCCCCCCCCGTCGAAAGACAAACTATCAGTGATTTGAATTAACTCATGATTGACATAAACAATGACACAAAACAATTTGCTTGACATTCATCGTTCTCATGCCTGGTTTCTTCTGTGATGTTTTTCCGATGTTTTACGGTGGCCGGAAATCATTTGTTCAAGTGCACCAAAAACATAGATTAACCTGCAAAATTGTGAAATTTTATTTTTTCGTAGGGACAATGTTTTGGTCTGACGCCGGGTCCGCTCCTCGTATCGAATCCTCCTGGATGGACGGTAGCAAGAGACGAACTCTGCAATCCACCCGAATGGGACATCCCACCGGTCTTGCAGTAGATCATAGCATGGGTGGAACTATCTACTGGGCCGATACGAAACTGAACACTATTGAAAGCATGAAACCAGACGGCTCCAGCAGAACGGTGGTAATAAGGGGAGAATACCTCGACCATCCGGTTGCCTTGGATGTTTATGAAGGATCTCTGTTCTGGGTCACGAGAGAAAAGAACGAGCTCAGAAGGCAGGACAAGTTCGGTCGGGGTGTGTATGTCCGGTTGGCTAAAGACCTGACCTCCCCAAACTCTGTGAAAGTGTTCAGCGATTACCGCTACAACACCACCTTGACGAATCCGTGCTTAAATGCCCAATGCTCCCACCTCTGCCTTATTGTTCCGGGAGGTCACAAGTGCGTGTGTCCGGACAATAGTGAGTCCCAAGTATCTAATGAAGTCCTCTGCGACTCCCCATACGAAAAAGCCAAGACGCTGCCGTTCCGCTGCACTTGCCAGAATGGGGGAATGTGCGATGTGGACGATAATGGTAATATGATGTGTAAATGTCCGCTCGACTTCGAAGGTCGCTACTGCGAATTGTTTATACAGAAGCGTTTGGTGGCAGAAGAAAGCACAAATGCCGCCGCTATTGCGATACCACTCGTGCTGATTGCACTGATCGGACTGGCAGCTGTTGGTGGGTTCATCTACATGCGCCGCGTTAAAGGAAAAGGTGGCTCGTTCGGTTCCCTCACCGGGCCGAGTGTTTCCTTCAGGCAAGGCACTAACGTAGAATTTGGCCCTCCGCGCGCCGACGCCCCTCCGGTCGACGTGCCTAGTGGCCCAAGAGACTTTACCAACCCCATCTACGAAGCCATGCAGGGGGTGGAGCCAGGGTCGGTCCCAACTATCGATACGGCAGTCCTTGCTCCATCAAGTGTGGTGCACAAAACATCTCCCAGAATTAACCTTAGAAGGAGGGAGCTGGATGCTAATCCATTGGATACCGGGAAAGATACGCAACAGCTTGTTGTGGACGAGGATAACTCTGAGTGTTAAATTCCGGATGGTATTTGACCTGGATCTAGTAAACTCTTTGTTTTGTTATTACATCATTTAGAATTTACACTTTTAACTCTGCCTGCAATGAATAAAGGCCATAATGACTGTGAGATCTGTTTTATTTGGTGTGTCGAATGTGCCTTCGGTTTTGATTCCGTCCGAAATGTTTTCGAACTGCTACGTCAGCTTTAAGGATGTTTGACTTTTTACAATCATAATGTGAAAACTTGTGAATATTTTATGTTGTTATACGTGCGGAAGTAATAAATTATTATTGTTTCTAAAGGAAGGGCTGCGTGTTTACATGGTCTCATTTCAGTTATCTAATTTTCTCGGTTTTCAAAGTTCGGTATTTGCTACCTACCGTCGAACTTTCATTAATGTCGTTATTATTTATTACTCTAAAAAAGAAAGGAGTAAAGCAATACCGAGAAGAAGGGAGCAGCTAAAATCCTGGATCTGACAGAGAATCCGCTCATGAAAGCGAAGAAGAAAATGTTGAAACTGGCTGTCCTCCAAAAGAGAGAAAGTTTAAAAATGCGGTTCGGCTGGCAATGCACGAGCGGGGAATATACAAAATTTACAGTTACACAAGTTGTAAACCTGATTAAAGAGAGGCCATGAAGTACGGCGTGGAGATGACTGCGACATTCAAGACCTGGTCGGCCAAGTGTGGCAATGTACACAGCAAAAGGTTCAACAACAGGAAATTTGTTTTTTGTCACTGGAAGGGACACAACACAAATGGACGAATCTCCAGTCGGCCGTCCGAGCCAGTGTTGCCACCGGCAGTAAAATTTTACTAGGTATCGGAAAAAAATAAATCTAGTAAAAATAGAGGATCTAGTAAATTTTAGTTAGATCTAGTGAACACCAAGACTTCACTTTTCAGAAAGTGAACATGATAATGGAATAGAAAATTCAGGTAGCGCCGGAAAAAAAAAATATTTGGCCTAATAGTTACCTATAGTCCCTCCCTACAGACGAAACGGAACCCACGGAAAAAACCGCGAAACTTGAAAACTAGTGTTGGGCGATATTTGGATTTTTCGATATGTCGATATATCGATATTTTCACTTTCGATAATCGATATATCGATATCGATATTTCGGTACCATGTTTCGCTATAGTATTGGTCTCGTTTCGCCAAAATTTAAGAGCAAAACTGTCGTAAGAAAGCACCTTGCATGAACTCAAACTTCGAATAAATAGAAACTGAATTACGAAGAACATATTGCTCCAGTTTCGGATATATAAGTGTAACTTATGTTGGATAATTTAGAATAATTATAACTGAATAAATATCGTTTTCGATATCGATATTTACGTTTCGATATTCGATATCGATATTTTGTCCGATATATCGATATATCGTTTTCGATATCGAATATCGCCCAACACTATTGAAAACTGACTACACCATGCTTGGGTCGGAGCCCAACAGCCAGAAGTTATTTGGATTGGATTGGATCTGGCTTGCTAGACTGAAACTAGACTTTTATCATCTAGTAATTTCGAAAAGAGAAGCTTCTGTTGACGTAAGATCACTAAAGTTATCCTAGAATTAGAGCCTTACCAACTATACGTCAGAATTATTTTGACTAATTTGCCCCATCCTTTGTGCGCTGCTTATGGCGTTGGGCTTGAGTCTAACAACTAACACTGCAAATATTGATAGCACATCCCTAGGCTTAGAAATTAGTCCTGTTTGTAGCAGATTTATTCCTTCATCCCAAGCTTACAGCAACTCATTTGTCACTGCAAAAATGAAGCAAATCTGACACGTCAAATCTGTTTTGCACTGACATGCAAATTTCTACCCGATGAAAATTTTCGAGAATTAGTCAGATGGAGTTGTACGAAAAATTGGCATGCAGTAGTAACAGTAGAGATATGCTTACTTGAACGTTTGTTGACTTTGGACATGCACTTGCTGTGTCTAAAATAACTACCAGTTAGCCAAAGTAGGTAAGAAGGGGAGCTGAAAACACCTGTACAGATATATTGGATCTTCAATCCACCATTTAGCCCAAAACTGCAGTGTTCACATTAAAGTAACTGTTCACATAAGCATAACTCTACTGTACTACTGGCAAACTCCACGCTACTACAGCAAGATTGAATTAAATCAAAGTATTCCTATTCCACACTACTACATATCAATACATGCAACTTTTTCGTACAACTAACATAGTCAAAGAATGTTTCATTGGGTAGCACAGAACCTACAAAAGAAAATGTATATTTCGTTCTAACAAATATAAACAGCCCTCTATGACGTATATGTATATCCACAACCACATATTCAGAAGAGTTTTAAGGCTCGGTACTGACTGGGTATTGCCGAAAACTAACATAAATAGCATGTTACTTTAAGCTACCAATCTAGTCATTGTTCTTTTGTACTGCCAGGCTTCAAGGCTTCCCGAAGTGTTAGTAGCCGATATGTTAGAAAAAAAAGTAGGCTACACTGTTTTCTAAAGAAGTAATAGCTTTTGAAGGAAAAGTAGGCTACTTTACAAATGCTCTTTAGAACTCAAGCTTCAGTAAACTTATTTTTTTTCAGCGAGCTTACTCTTTTAGGGTCTATATTTTAACAAACTTAAACTTGACATTGATTTTCATACCCACATTGTTTCATTTTTCTTTTTTGTTCCTTTTTGAAAATGTTATTGTTAACATACTGTTTTAATTTTCTTGGCTGTTTCTCCGCGTGGTTAGATCAGTTTGATGGATGTCATTGACTCCATTACCTTGCAGCTGTATTGTTTTTGATTACCAGATCTAGTGGTATAGACTTGATTAATACCTTACAAAGTTTCTTGTTTTTCTGGTGACTGGTCTTTTTTGTTATTGCTTGATTACATTGGTTGGATACCATACCTTCAAATTACCTTGAATCCCAGATTCGAATGAGGTAAGAGTTTTCCATCCTGTCAATTTATCTTGTGGTAATTATCGCATCAAAAGATGTTTAGGCTATGGTGGAAGATATTGAGGCCTCCCAGTCATACTTCCAAAGCTTGTTTATCCACTCAGTGCCTTGATGATGTCGAGAGGAATCTGTTGACTTTGCTTCTATTTATCTTCCTTGAGAATATTCCACAGATTTGCCATATGGTTCGAGTTACACTGGGCTCCTGTTTTTGATTTGTGTATGTCCCTGTGATGTTTTTGTGGTAAATTTCCACAGGCTTGTTTGGATATTTCTGTTTCTGGATTCCCCCCCCCCTTTATTTGTACCAGAGAGTACACTTGCACCACTTGAACTCGATCATTCACTCAATTTAGGCTTGTTTTGTATGTTGATGACCTTGTCAAAGCGGTGTTTACCAGTAGAGAGTATAGTCCCTAGGCTACTTCTAACCTAGGTATTTGCAAGCTTTGTGATACTTTGCGTGTTTTCTACATTTGCCCAAAAGCAGGGTTCTGGTTTGATCCAGGTACTGTACTTTAGGAATGTAAACTTTAAATCAGAAGAGCATTCACGGTGCAGGGGTGGCCCGAAGTACTCGGGCGAGGGGGTGAGACCACTCGTTTCAACGACTCCTAGGTCCAAATATACGACTCACAAGTACCCACGAAAATGAGCTCTAGGATGTTTATGGGGTGCACTGGACGCCACCAGGACCACTATGCGGGCCCTGGACCCAGACTAGTGGCCCCTTGACCGCTCTAGGGGCCACTAGCACCGCTCTAGAAGCCCCTAGCACTACCCTACGGTGCTTTTGGGGCCCCCAGGACCGCTCTGGGATGCTTTGGGGCTACTGGGACCGCCCTAGGGTCCTCATGGACCACCCAAGGGTCGACATGGACCGCTCTAAAGGCCCCTGGGACCGCTGTAGGGGCCCCCAGCACCGCTCTACGGTGCTTCTTGGGCCGATGGAACCGCTCTAGGGTGCTCTCCTGGTGGCTCCTGGCACCCTCGAACCGCTCTATTTCCCCCCCCGGACGCTTTTGGGGCCCCCAAGACCGCTCTATGGGCGCCGTGGACTGCTCTAGGGGCCCCCAGTACTGATGTAGGGTGGATTCTGGGCCCGCAAGAACGATCTAGGTTGCTTTTAGACCCCTGGGACCCCCTCAGCGTCCCCTTGGACTGCTCTAGGGCCCTCCTGGATGCTTTTTGGGCCCCCATGACCGCTGTAGGGTGCTTTTGGGGCTACTGGGACCGCCCCAGGGTCCCTATGGACCGGTCTAGGGTGCTTTTGGTGCGGCCTGGACACTCCTGGAACCGCTTTAGGGACCCCTGGGACCGTTCAAGGGTCCCACTGGACGCTTTTGGGAGCCCTGGACACAATACTTTCTGGGGGAAAAACATATATCTATCGAACCAAGAATCATATGTGATTCGACAAGAGCTCAATGGATGGGGAACAGCCGGCTTAATCTAGTGATAAAATTTGAAGGCGATTGGCCTATAATTTCGGACTCTCCTGCGTTAACACTATTGTAAATATCAATAATTTCGTGAGTTTGTCGCCATTTTGCTGGGGGAACAACATATATCTATATTTGCTGAATGTACAGCTTGTACTGCCTCATTATGAGTTATAGTTTCTTGATTTTGTCACCATTTTGCTGGGGGAACAACATATATCTATCGAACCAAGCATCGTATGTGATTCGACAAGAGCTCATTGGATGGGGAACAGCCGGCTTAATCTACTGATAAAATTTGAAGGCGATTGGCCTATAATTTCGGACTCTCCTGCGTTAACACCATTGTAAATATCAATAATTTCGTGAGTTTGTCGCCATTTTGCTGGGGAAAAAAAATTTATCTATCGAACCAAGCATCGTATGTAATTCGACAAGAGCTCATTCGATGCGCAATACTTAGCTTAATCTACACAGAATGTTTCTAAGACGATCAGTGTCTAACTTTGGACTTTACAGCTTGAACCGTATCAGTTGCGTTTCAAGAGTAAATTTTTTGCGGTGCAGGTTCACTTGAACCGCAAAAAAAGAATCACAAAAAGACTAGCTTAAGCCGCAGCTGAATCAGCTACATGTCAATCTATTCGCAGTAGCCATCTTATTCTATGCTTACATTTTTAAAGCGATCGACCCATAAATTTGGCCTTTATCGAAGAAACCGCAAATTATGCGGATGCGGATTTTCAAGCAAGATTTCGGTTCGATGCGGATTTTGCAACAAGAGTTCGGTTAGCGGGAATCCAAATAACTCAACGGATATTTGAATCAGTTGAGCTCTGAGAGTTCTGAGACTCGTTGAAGAAGGTTGGTGTGATGTCGGTTATTGATAAGTTTATGAGCTTGTTCCACCCCTCTACCAATAGTAACTATTAGTTACCATTTCCGTTCCAGCCTCACGAAAAGTTACTACGCTGACCGTTCCAACCTTCTCAAAATAGTAACTATTTGCTTACCACGCTCGGGAGCGTAGTTAGCGTAGTAACTACGCATCTCTGTAACGTGATTGGTCGGATCACCCCGCGGCCTGATATTTGACCGAAAAATATTCAAAAAGCGTTCCAGCCTAGCGTAGTAACCACGGCGACTGGACTGGAACACGCTCGATGTGTTTGTTTTAAGGCGTTTTTCCGTTCTCCCACAAATAGTTTGTGGGTCGATTGTGGCTCGAAAAACGCGGCCGTTTGTGCGGCCCACAAGTATGTTTCCGCGACCAACAGGATTTCCGTGGCTCGCTTTGTGGCTCAAATTCGACAAACAACTGCCGAGGTGATTGTCGATTTTGTGGCTCGATTTTGGCGGGAAATTCAAATTTAGCAGCAAAACAACGTCAAAACAATAAAATTGTAAACTTTCTCAAGTATGTGGACATAAAACTGAAGATCCTTTTTGCACGGAATGGTAAGGACGAAAGCATGGAGTTCTGTATATTGAGATTTTGCATGATTTTTATTTACATTTTCAGACATTTGAATTTGCCGCCGAAAAAATAGACAAAATGGCGTTTCCGCGAGTTTTAACTTGTGGCTCGACTGTGTGGCACACAATCGTCTTTCCGCGAAAAACACTCAGAAGTGTGTGGCCCACAACTGTGTCACGGAAAAACGCCTTTAGTGTTTTTAAAGGAAAAACTATTTTTATGAGTACTTAGCACCTGGGGAGCTCTATGCAAAATGGATCGAGCATTTTCTAATTAGGAAATGACATCTATATAGGTTCAGATAGTGAAACCAGAGTAGGAGAGATATTCTTTCTTCCTGAAATCCGTCACTCCTCTCTACTGTTTTGTAGTTTAGAGTAACAGTGTCCAGCAATCCACTGCTCATGGTCGTGTGTGGACCGTAAACGGGCCAATCCCTTTCTGTGTGTTCAGCTTGCGGTAAGGCGTTCATCCATCTTAATAGAGGTTGAACAGCCATGTTTGTTGGATTCTGTGCTGGTCTTCGTCTATCTAAAATATAGCTGAATCGACTTATTCAAAACATTGTTAATTTTTTCTCCAGGCGCTGAACAAGGTGGTCTCAGCTCATCCAGTGAGCTCTTCACCAGACCTGAAAACGATCACGCTTGAAATGATAAGAGCCACCAACCCCGAGATGACCGACCCCGGCTTGCTCAATTCGGTAAAGGACGAATATGCGAAGCACGTGAAGCACGTCCGTGCCGCAGAAGTTCTAAAGACCATCGCCGAGAAAAGGGGACTCGGAACCAACATCGCTGATTCCATCACCCAAGAAAATCTGGGGAAAGCCATAAAAAAGCTTGGCTTCTCGGACACCTTCCCCACCTTGGAGCAAGTAAAGGCCATCCATCGGAGTGCAATAAGCCCGAGGATATATCCCGCTGAGCCGGTAGGCGACGACCACTTGATGAAAGCAGCGATGACGCAGACTTGGATCGGCCTGACCAAGTCTACAAGTCATTCTGCAGGAGCTGGAGACGGCGTCTTCACCGCTCTCCCGTTCTGGGAAAATCAAGTGGTCGTCGAGTACCACGGCCGCCGTATGGAAACATTAGCAGCGAATGCCCTCATACCAAATCTCAAGGGAGAAGAAGACGGAGCAAACTACTTCCTCCAGGCCGGCGAGCTGACAATCGACGCCCGACTACCAAACTGTGAGTGCCATCCGGACCAAATTTGCTACGGGCCCCTCATTAACCATCAGGCGAAGGAAGACATGCCAAATCTTCGTCTCAAACTCGTTGACATTAGTGGGGTGAAATCACCGTTCTTGGTCGCCATACGCGACATCAAAGCCGGTGAAGAATTGAAATTTGACTACGGTGGCCGACCAGGGGACTTCAACGAAGGGCATGATGAGACCTTCCTGCTTCCAGAGAGCAAGCGGCGGAAGCTGAAAAAAAGACGAGATCAGACCAACATCCCATCCGAGGAAGCATCGGAGGATGCAGCTCCAGCCGTCGAGAAGGAAACGGTGGAAGATGACCGAAGGAAGCAGAAGAGGAAGAACAAAAAGCAAAAACAGCGCCTCGCAGCAGCACCAGAAGATACAGCATCAGAGGATGCAGCTCCAGCCGTCGAGAAGGAAACGGTGGAAGATGACCGAAGGAAGCAGAAGAGGAAGATCAAAAAGCAACAACAGCGCCTCGCAGCAGCACCAGAAGATGCAGCAGCAGCACCCAGCCAACCATCTGCTGCAGAAGCTAGTGCAGCGGCCGCTGAATCGGAAGACAGCGACTCGTCCAACGAAGGGGCGAATATTGTCTCTCACTTCTTGAGGAAGCAAAACCTTCTAAAAAAGAAGCGGAAGGAAGAGCAAGAGTGGAAACTCTCCCATCCTTCTTGAGCACCTACCATCTAGATGCCTTCCCCTGAACCCCTTGCGACCCTGCCTGCCCCCGGATTCGCTACTGACTCAACAGAGAATGTGACCTACTGGGGAACCTCTATAAAAAAAATGCGCCTATAGCCTTGACCCCTTGGGTGGTGTGGAACAAAGGCAAGCATATGTAACTATGCGTCAAAATCTGTCCGTACTAGCCAACCTAGTTCTAGGAAACCGTAGTAAGGCATAAGTTAGTAAATGTTTGAGCTACTGACTCAACTCTTTGGCAACCTTCTGAGGGTCAAGAATCCAGTAGTGATGTTGAAGCTCCGCCTCCACAGGTTCCAATCAGAAGTACGAGCCGATATGCTAAAGATTCCAGCAAAGGCTCCATGCAAGAGTTAGGCTTGCACCAGAAATTTCGTGATTCCGAGCCTATTCTTCAGGCCTATATCAATCACCTTCTCAGGAGCGAAAAGACAGACAAGGGATTGAGCAAGGCATGGTCAGCCAACAAGGTCTTCAAGTTTAGCGAGCTCCCAAAAAAAACTTACAACGCCATTGGTGAAATTAACAAAATGCTCTTTTACATTCTCGAGTCGCAGGTGGGAAAACCTAGAGTCTATCAAGCGGTACGAACAGTTCCTTGATACAGCTAGGGGTGCGATCACGGCCAGCAGCGTGCAAAAGTACTGCGCAAACTTTGGCAAGTTTCTTCAGTGGTTCGGTATGAAACATGATGATTTTGCAACAGTCCCTTTGAGGACTGAGAAGCTCACTGCTGCCGTTGGTGGTTGTCCCAAATTCGTTCCCAGCTAAGCACAGCCGCGACCAGGGAGCATAATTCCAACCAGCTCGAACGCAGGTTTGACAAGACCAAGTACTCTATGGACGATCTTGTCATCCTTCGTCAACGAGTTGAGGACGTCATGGCCCCTATGTTTAAGCGGCTTGACGATGGCAGGGTCACACTTGCCGACGAGGAATGTCTCGCCATCGTTGGTTATTTCGGCTTTCTCACTTCCATCATTATGGGCTGTCGTCCAGGGGTCTATTCAAGTATGACGGAAAAAGAATACAAAAGAGCAAATCGCAAAGAGGGCTACGGTACTATCTTTGTAGAAAAACACAAGACAGGTTTATATGGTCCAGCGGCTCTATCTTTCAATGATGAAGAGATGCGTCATCTTGATAACTACTTCCGCAAGATCAGACCTCGGTACCTCTCCAAAGGGCCTGGCCCAAAATTTGCTGGAGAGATCTTTGTCACCTCTGTCGGTACCCCTTTGAGTAACTCAAGCGAAACCATTTCGAGGTTCCTCAGTCGCTATGTCCCACCTGTTTCAGGCAAACCGCATCCCACAAACTGGGATACGCGAAAGATCATCACGAAAATTCGTTTACAGAGCAATCTTTCAGCTGACGATAGGGAGCACGTTACGAAGTATTTGCAGCACTCTGAGGCGACATCAAAAACTCACTACTTCAATCCGGACCCTGAATATTACGTTCAAGGCCGGAAAATGATTCAGTCCTTCTACGAGAAATCTGCTGGTGTGCCTGAGGATCTCATGGCTGAGCCCTATTCCGAGGATGAGGCTGCTAATACTTCTGGTGCCCCCCTTTTCTCTCCCCCAACACCCACTCAGAAAAGGGCAGACGTTGTTCGAAAGACCAAAATCACTGAGGCTTTTTACAAGCTGCTCGAAAAGCATCCCATCACACAAAGCGCTGCTTGTAGTCTTCCCGTCAAAAAGGTGGTTCTTGAGGCGATTGATGATCCTGATGCAGAAAATGATGCATCATCCGTGCAAGATCGCTACATAAAGCACTTGAAACTGGTCAGGGCAAAAGCTATTCTCGGCAGCAAAATTCCAAAACGAGGCACTTTCGAAATCACAGAAATCGAGGCATGCGCTCCTGAAACACTTTCTGCTAAGTGTGTGGAGTTCGGATACTTGAAATATCCTCCGTCTACTACCGACATGAGTTAGGCCTTTAAGGCTACAAGACGTTCAAAAATATATACAGCTCAGGTTACTGTTGATGACGATCTTGTCATGTCTGCCCAAAGCCAGCTCTGGCCAGGGACAGAAATTGCTCGTTCTGAAATTGGTTCCGGTGAAGGTCTTTTTGCAAAAAAGTTCTTCCTCAAGTACCAGCCGGTTGTCGAGTACCACGGTGAGATTATCAGTCGGGAAGAAGGGGATAGGATCCTTAAGGAAACACCTGTCTCGGACGAGTCAAAAAATTACATGATGAAAGTGTATTCTTCCCCTGCTTTCTATGTCGACGCCTGCAAAGAGGTGTGCAGCTGTCATCCTGGCGTGCCAATCAAAGGGAGATTCGCTGCCCACAAGCACCAGGCGGATTCACCCAACCTGTTGTTGAAGGCCGTAAAGGTGAGAGGGCAGACGATTGCCTTGTTGATAGCAGCTCGTGACATCACTCCAGGTGAAGAGCTAACTTTTGACTATGGGGTAAGACCTGGACAATTTGGTGAGGCACGTGATCAACACTGGTTGGAGAGATCTTCAAAGCAGGGAGCACTGGCCGCAGCTAGGCAAACTGCCCCTGAATCTGAAGGCTCGCCCGAACGTCCGACTGTCCAAGCTGACCTATTTTCACCACCTCTTGAAAAGACCAAAAGATCTAAGAAACACCGAAAATCCGATTCCACACTTGAAAAAGTAACAGATTCAGATGAACAAAGCGCCGAAATCACAAAAAGAACGAGTGAGATGGCATCTCATGATACCCTATGAATACTCTGTTGTTTGATAGGCTATTCTAGCCCATGTATTTACATACATATATTTATATACCTATGTATATATATCGGCCGTCCTAGCCTATCAAACAACGGGGGGGGGGACCTGGAACCGGGCAATTTAATCAATCGTAATAAATTAAAATTTGTTTACACAATGCCGCAGGCTCCACTCCTGGTGGTGCCCTTCCGTCAATTCCTTTAAGTTTCAGCTTTGCAACCATACTTCCCCCGGAACCCAAAAACTTTGGTTTCCCGGAAGCTGCCCGCAGAGTCATTGAAGTAGCGTCTGCGGATCGCTGGTTGGCATCGTTTGTGGTTAGAACTAGGGCGGTATCTGATCGCCTTCGAACCTCTAACTTTCGTTCTTGATTAATGAAAACATTCTTGGCAAATGCTTTCGCAGTTGTTCGTCCTGCGACGGTCCAAGAATTTCACCTCTAGCGTCGCAGTACGAATGCCCCCGTCTGTCTCTATTAACCATTACCTCAAGTCCAGAAAACCAACAAAATAAGACCGAGGTCCTATTTCATCATTCCATGCTGTGATATTCAGGCGCGGAGCACCTGCTTTAAGGACTCTAATTTGTTCAAAGTAAACGTACCGGCCACCCAGGACACTCGGTTAAGAGCACCCCGGACAATCCGGTGGATTGTCCAATCGAGACAGTGCACACCGCGAGAAGGCACCACCTGATCGCGACCGATATCCAACTACGAGCTTTTTAACCGCAGCAACTTTAATATACGCTATTGGAGCTGGAGTTACCGCGCTGCTGGCACCGGACTTGCCCTCCAATAGGTCCTCGTTAAAGGATTTAAAGTGTACTCATTCCAATCACAGGGCCTCGGATGAGTCCTGCATCGTTATCAGTGTTGGGACAAGTACTTCAAGTTTGTACTTAAGTATTAAGTATCAAGTACTTCCCAATTTTGTACTTAAGTATCAAGTACTAAGTACCTGACAACAAATCAGTGTTGGGACAAGTACTTCAAATTTGTACTCAAGTATTAAGTATCAAGTACTTCCCAATTTTGTACTTAAGTATCAAGTACTAAGTACCTGACAACAAATGTACTTAAGTAGTACTTGAGTTTTAAGTAAATGACTTGTACTTAAGTAGTACTTGAAGTACTACTTAAGTACTAGTTCATTCATACAATATAATAAAGAATAACTTCGTTTACGTCATCTAGCAGTCAGATAACAAATCTGGAAGTTTGAATAAAGAATTGAAGACTATAATATAAACTGCTGGCTTATCTTCTGGTGTAGGTAGTGGGCATTTGCTTCAAGCACTGCATTCCCAGGTAATTTCCTGTACCTACCCCCCCCCCCCCCAAACTCCATCCAACGAGACCAAATCCAGCAATGGATCAATCCAGGGTATATTATGGCCTTCACACCTTTCAAGTTTCATCCCAATTGCTCGACTCGTTTGATCCTTGGACGTACCACCGAATAATTTCTGGGACCCCGCTCCAACTCCTCCCACCGTAACCGAATACGCTTCATGTGATCCCTTCGACCCCTATCGCCGCATCCGAATCCGTTTTGGACACATGAATTGGTCATCTCGGGCACTTCTCTTACCACGAATCTGAGCATTTAGAATCCGAGTATTCCCTTGAAATTTCCGTTACGCTCCTTCAACCCCCCCCCCCCCGAGCTCGGATTCTGTCGGGACCCTAGAATGGATCATCTAGGGCATATGACCATGTACCTTCCAAGGATTACCTCAATCGCTCCACTCTTTTGTTCCCTAGCTAAGGCTTGCCACACATTTTCCAGGCCCCCTTGCAACTTCCCCCCCCACCACGGCAGAACCCGGTTCGGACACACACATAGACCATTTAGGGCATCTGCTCACCCATCAAATTTCGCTCGAATAAGATCACCTGTTAGCAAATTGCGCACGCCACAAGATCCCGGATTCCCCTTCCCCTCTCCCACCGATTCGGGAAAGGTGGGTTTCCTAAAGCGTTGTCTTTAGAGGCGTGCCAAGTTTCATCGTCCTAGCTTATTTGGAAATGCCAGAACTAGCAGTCCCAAGGTAGTAAAGAGCGAAAGACATTGCAATCGCTGTTCTGGAACATTTAAAGTTTAACCGAAAAGGACTGGGATAGGACAATCTAGTTACCCATCACTTATTCACTTAAATTGGCTTGAAGACCCGCTGAAAATGCGTTACTTGGTTGTTCCACTATTCAGGAATAATCAATTTTCAAATAGTGGAATTTCCACGTGTGATTTTTCGTACCTCTAATTTGTTGTATGCCTTACAAGAAAGATTTATGACTTTTTTTTGTTCAGGCACTAAGCAATCTTCACCAATATCGCCACTGCCCACTGAAAAGCCTTGTTTGTGTTTAGATAAAAATTTCCCGCGTCATAGTAGAATTTTCGCTGTGGGGACAGCCGCAGATATTCTGAACGTCATAACTAGAGCAGATAGTGGAAAACAAAAAAATCCCTTTGCAGAATCTAAATAATTCAGTGTAATCAACTAAATTACAAAAATAAGTTGGCTTTTAAGTTAAACTTTAATATTTCTTGTAGATCAAACGGCAACCTATCAGATGTCGTATTTATCTTTAATTTGATTTTTTCCATTTCTTAACTAAATTCCCTTTTTGTGGAAAAATCCTTTTTCGCGATCTAAAAAAAATGTGATCGAAGCAAAATGTACTTGCAATAGTACTTGAACATTTATTGGTACTTGAGGGCTTCAAGTACTTGGTTATTTTACTTAAGTATTAAGTATACAAGGAAAGTTGTACTTAAGTAAAACCCAAGTACACTGATTTTTGTACTTAAGTAGTACTTTAAGTACAAGTACTTGAAGTACTTCCCAACACTGATCGTTATGAAGGCGATCGGCTTATAATTTCGGACTCTCCTGCGTAAACACTATTGTAAATATCAATAATTTCGTGAATTTGTCGCCATTTTGCTGAGGGAAATACATGTATCTAGCGAAAAAAGCATCGTGTGTGATTCGAAAAGAGCTCGTTGGATGGGGATAAGCCGGTTAAATCTACTGGTAAAATTTGAAGGTGATCGGCCTATAATTTCGGACTCTCCTGCGTAAACACTATTGTAAATATCAATAATTTCGTGAGTCTGTCGCAATTTTGCTGGGGGAAATACATTTATCTAGAGAACCAAGCATCGTATGTGATTCGGCAAGAGCTCATTGGATGGGGAACAGCCGGCTTAATCTACTGATAAACACTATTGTAAATATCAATAATTTCGTGAATTTGTCGCCATTTTGCTGTGGGAAAAACATATATCTATCGAACCAAGCATCGTAAGTGATTCGACAAGAGCTCATTCGATGCGCAATACTTAGCTTAATCTACACAGAAGTTTCTAAGACGATCGGTATCTAACTTTGGACATTTTTGCGGTGCGGTTCACTTGAAGCGCAAACAAAATCACAAAAAGACTAGCCTTTATCGAAGAAACCGCAAATTATGCGGATGCGGATTTTCACACAAGATTTCGGTTCGATGCGGATTTTGCAACCAGAGTTCGGTTAGCGGAAATTCAAATAACTCAACGGATATTTGAATCAGTTGAGCTCTGAGACTCGTTGAAGAAAGTTGGTGTGAATTGTCGGTTGTTGATAAGTTTGTGTTTGTTTTTAGTGTTTTTAAAGGTTAAAACTATTTTTATGAGTATTTAGCACCTGGGGAGCTCTATGAAAAATGGATCGAGCATTTTCTAATTAGGAAATGACATCTATATAGGTTCAGATAGTGAAACCAGAGTAGGAGTGTAGGAACCGCATAATTATTCGGTACAGCGGGCAATATAAATAGAGTGCATGTATAAATAAAATAACACAATTGTTTTAATTAAAACTTTATCAGTAATAACTATTTCTATACAATGAGCCGGAAGCAAAAGCCCTAGTTTAAGTCGCAGCTTAACCGACAGTACGCCATTCGATGCGCAGTAGCAAGCTAATTCTACCTTTAAACTCATATGACGATTGGCCTATAATTTCGGACTCTCCTGCGTAGATACTATTGTAAATATCAATAATTTCGTGAATTTGTCGCCATTTTGCTAGGGGAAATACATATATCTAGCGAACCAATTATCGTATGTGATTCTACAAGAGCTCATTGGATGGGGAACAGCCGGCTTAATCTACTTATAGAATTGGAATGCGATCGGCCTATAATTTCAGACTCTCCTGCGTACATTCTATTGTAAATATCAATAATTTCGTGAGTTTGTCGCAATTTTGCTGGGGGAAATACATGTATCTAGCGAAGCACGCGTCGTATGTGATTCGACAAGAGCTCATTGGATGGAAAATAGCCGGCTAAATCTACTGACAAAATTTGAAAGCGATCGGCCTATAATTTCGGACTCGCCTGCAGAAACACTATTGTAAATATTAATAATTTCGTGAATTTGTCGCCATTTTGCTGGGGGAAATACATGTATCTTGCGACCCAAGAATCGTATGTGATTCGACAAGAGCTTATTGGATGGAGAATAGCCGGCTTAATCTACTCATGAAATTTGAAGGCGATCGGCCTATAATTTCGGACTCTCCTGCGTAAACACTATTAGTTGCGTTTTTGCACATACCATGGTATCTGATATACGGTCTAAAGTCGTTTTTGCAGTTATCGTGGTATCTAATACCACGGTCAAAAGGCGCTTTTGCAGTTGTCTAGGTATCTGGCCAGTTACCGTGGTATCTGATATTCAGATATCACGGTCCGACCGTTACCAGGGTCGTGGTATTTGAGAAGTCATCTACTTTCATCAAATTTTGTCAAATTGGTTAGAAAGAAGTTCAGCACTTAGTGATGTAACTGGATATCCGTTTTTCTTTTGGGATGACTTCGAAAAACGCAATTTCGGCAATTGTCGTTTTTGCAGAGCAACCGTATATCAGATACCACGGTAACTGCAAAAATGACTAATTGCAGATCCAGTGACCGTGCTAACAGATACCATGGTATCCGCAAAAACGCAACTATTGTAAATATCAATAATTTCATGAGTTTCTCGCCATTTTGATGGGGGAAATACATATATCTAGCGAACCAAGCATCGTATGTGATTCGACAAGAACTTATTGGATGGAGAACAGCCGGCTTAATCTACTCAGAAAATTTGAAGGCGATCGGCCTATAATGTCGGACTCGCCTGCAGAAACACTATTGTAAATATTAATAATTTCGTGAATTTGTCGCCATTTTGCTAGGGAAATACATATATCTATCGAACCAAGCAGCGTATGTGATTCGACAAGAGCTCATTCGATGCGCAATACTTAGCTTAATCTACACATTAGTTTCTAAGACGATCAGTGTCTAACTTCGGACTTTACAGTTTGAGCCGTATCAGTTCTGTTGCGGTTCAAGACTTAATTTTTTGCGGTGCGGTTCACTTGAACCGCAAAAAAAAGAAAAAAAAAGAATAGCTTAAGCCGCAGCTCTGAATCAGCTATATGTCAATCTATTCGCAGTAACCATCTTATTCTCTGCTTATATTTTTAAAGCGATCGGCCCATAAATTCGGGCTTTATCGAAGAAACCGCAAAATATGCGGATGCGGACGAGGATGCGGATTTTCACACAAGATTTCGGTTCGATGCGGATTTTGCAACAAGAGTTCGGTTAGCGGGAATTCAAATACCTCAACGGATATTTGAATTAGTTGAGCTCTGCGACTCGTTGAAGAAGGTTGGTGTGAATTGTCGATTATTGATAAGTTTATGTGTTTGTTTTTAAATGTAAAAACTATTTTTATGAGTATTTAGCACCTGGGGAGCTCTATGAAAAATGTATCGAGCATTTTCTAATTAGGAAATGACATCTATATAGGTTCAGAGACTGAACCAGAGTAGGAGTGTAGGAACCGCATGTGCCAGGAATTATTCGGTACAGCGGGCAATATAAATAGAGTGCATGTATAAATAAAATAACACAATTGTTTTAATTAACTTTAATTATTACTATCTTAAATATTAATAATTCCGTGAATTTTTCGCCATTTGCTGGGGGAAATACATTTATCTAGCGAACCAAGCAGCTCATTGGATGGAGAATAGCCGGCTTAATCTACTGACAAAATTTGAAGGCGATCGGCTTATAATTTCGGACTTGCCTGCAGATACACTATTGTAAATATTAATAATTTCGTAAATTTGTCGCCATTTTGCTGGAGGAAATACATGTATCTAGCGAACCAATTATCGTATGTGATTCTGCAAGAGCTCATTGGATGGAGAACAGCCGGATGAATCTACTGACAAAATTTGAAGGCGATCGACCTATACTTTCGAACTCGCCTGCAGAAACACTATAGTAACTATTAATAATTTCGTAAATTTGTCGCAATTTTGCTGGGGGAAATACATGTATCTAGCGAACCAAGCATCGTATGTGATTCGACAAGAGCTTAATGGATGGAGAACAGCCCGCTTAATCTACTCATCAAATTTGAAGGCGATCGGCCTATAATTTCGGACTCGCCTGCGTAAACACTATTGTACATGTACAAAATTTCGTGAATTTGTCGCCATTTTGCTGGTGAAAATACATTTATCTAGCGAACCAAGTGTCATATGTGATTCGACAAGAGCTCATTGGATGGAGAACGGCCGGCTTAATCTACTCATAAAATTTGAAGGCGATCGGCCTATAATTTCGGACTTGCCTGCAGAAACACTATTGTAAATATTAATAATTTCGTGAATTTGTCGCCATTTTGCTGGGGGAAATACATGTATCTAGCGAACCAAGCATCGTATGTGATTCGACAAGAGCTCATTGGATGGAGAACAGCCGGATGAATCTACTGACAAAATTTGAAGGCGATCGACCTATACTTTCGAACTCGCCTGCAGAAACACTATTGTAAATATTAATAATTTCGTGAATTTGTCGCCATTTTGCTAGGGGAAATACATTTATCTAGCGAACCAAGCATCGTATGTGATTCGACAAGAGCTTATTGGATGGAGAACAGCCGGCCTAATCTACTCAGAAAATTGAAGGCGATCGGCCCATAATGTCGACTCGCCTGCAGATACACTACTGTAAATGGGTGGTTCCCAAAATCACCACGATCTTTTTGCCTACTCTCACAATGCCCACGCTTAGAACGCCCACGATCAAAATGCCCACGGTTCAAAATGCCCACGAACAAATGCCCACGCCTCAAAATGCCCACGACTCCAAATGCCCACTACTCAAAATGCCCACAATTCAGATGTGGAACACCCGAAATCGAAATCGTCCGAAATACTGGCGGCCTAAAAATGTCGACAGTTTCCAAATGCCGACAGTTCAAAATGGTCACGGAGGAGGCTAATATCGTCTTGGTTCAAAATGCCGACGGCTGAAACTGTCCACAGAGGAGGCCAACATCATCCTGGGAATGCGGACTACGAGATTACAAGGGGTAGGATTAATAACGGAAAAGGGTTTGAAAGGAATTATTTTATTGTTTCTTGAAGAACGATCCAAAAAGACCAGCAAGTTAAAGCTCTTAAAGAAAAGTTCCAAGGGGGTTCCTAATCAGGCAGAGGCTTCCTCGAGAAAGCACAGCGCTTTTGCAGCAACTAAGCACGAGCCAATACACATGTTTCTTGTAAGTATTTTACCAGAATTATATTATAATTGAGGTTATACCAGTTCAACATACTATCATCGTCATTCTGATACTCCGTCTGTTATACTCTTCCCGTTGCTGACTCAACCCCTAATTAAAGTTTACTACGTTCTTAACACCACAAATAATCCAATCGTGGCATTCTGAACCGTGGGCATTTTGAGTCGTGGGTATTATGAGTCGTGTGCATTTTGAGTCGTGGGCATTTTGAGTTGTTGGCATTTTTAGTGGGCATTTTGAGTCGTGGGCATTTTGAGTCGTGGGCATTATGATCGTGGGCATTTTGAGTGTTAGCCCTGTAAATATTAATAATTTCGTGAATTTGTCGCCATTTTGCTGGGGAAATACATATATCTATCGAACCAAGCATCGTATGTGATTCGACAAGAGCTCAATCGATGCGCAATACTTAGCTTAATCTACATAAGTTTCTAAGACGATCGGTGTCTAACTTTGGACTTTACAGCTTGAACCGTATCAGTTGCGGTTCAAGACTTAATTTTTTGCGGTGCGGTTCACTTGAACCGCAAAAAAAATCACAAAAAGACTAGATAAAATTTGATAAAATTTGAAGGCGAGCAGTGTATATATGTTGACTGTCACTAAAAGAAATTTGTACATAAGGAACAGCTAGCCTGCGCTTAAAACTTTATATTTTCCGAACCAAAAGTCAGAAGTGAATCTTTAAGACACCAATCGGTATGCGTAGGACACGACCGTGCTCTGTAACATTGTCAATTTAGTCATAATTTAATTCACTTTTTAATTAAATTTAAACCTTATATTTTCCGAACAAAAAGTCAAAATTGAATCTTTAAAACACAAATCGCTGCGTATATGCTAGGACCGTGTTCTGTAATATTTTCAATTTAATCATAATTCAGTTAACTTTTTAATTAAATTTAAACCTTATATTTTCCGAACCAAAAGTCAAAATTGAATCTTTAAAACACAAATCGCTGCGTATAGGCTAGGACCGTGTTCTGTAATATTTCCAATTTAATCATAATTAATTCCCTTTTTAAATAAATTTAAACCTTATATTTTCCGAACCAAAAGTCAAAATTGAATCTTTAAAACACAAATCGCTGCGTATAGGCTAGGACCGTGTTCTGTAATATTTCCAATTTAATCATAATTAATTCACTTCTTAATTAAATTTAAACCTTATATTTTCCGAACCAAAAGTCAAAAGTGAATCTTTAAAACATCAATCGCTGCGCATATGTCAGGACCGTGTTATGTAATATTTTCAATTTAATCATAATTTAATTGACCTTAAAATTAAATTGAAACCTTTTATTTTCCGAACCAAAAGTCAAAAGTAAATCTTTAAAACACCAGTCGTTGCGCATATGCTAGGACCGTGTTCTGTAACATTTTCAATCATAATTTAATTTCATTTTCATTTCAACCGGAATATCTATCACCCAATCTCGTTCTTCTGTATTTTAGATTCAGTTCCTTCCTGTCCCTTTCTTCCGTTCCACCTTCATGTGATTTGTTTGTTTTCTTTAGAATTGCAAGTTGTTTGTCCATTGTTTTACTTTTTATTTATTTAAATGTATGTATTTTTATGTATTTAATGCTTTTGCTTTGTTGGTTGGGTTTTCTAGGTCAGGTAAGTACAGCTTTTTTATTTCCTTGTCTAATCCCTTACAGGTTTCCGATGAGGAAATTTTACGTCTTCTTGCTACATATTTCTCCACATTTGTTGATGGTTGTCTATCTGCTTACGACCTCTTTTTGGTTCCCATATATCTGGCGAACCCGGTATCGGATGTTATCCAACAACATCTCATTCGATGCGGAATAGCCGGTTTAATCTTCTATTAAAGTTTGAAAACGACCAGTTTATATTTTTTGACTTTACAGCTTAGACCGCAACATAATTTTAAATAATTCCTTGAATTTGTCGCAATTTTGCTGGGGGAAATACATATATCTAAGGATCCAAGAACTGAATGTTATTCGGGAATATCTCATTCGATGCGCAATTGCAAGTTTAATCTACTGTTAAAGTTTCAACGTAATCCGCCTACACCTTTTGAATTTACAGCTGCAGTCGCAACGAAAATTTAAATAATTTCTTGAATTTGTCGCCATTTTGCTGGGGGAAATACATATATCTAAGGATCCAATGATCGAATGTTATTCGGGGATATCTCATTCGATGCGCAATTTTAAGCTTAATCTACTTTTAAAGTTTCAAGGTAATCCGCTATCACCTTATGAATTTACAGCTTAAGGCTGAAGGCCGCCAGTGCAGCTTCCCGACTGTGTAGCTCCTCCCACAAAAGACATACCCAGCTTACAAAGTACCGTGTTGGATGGAAAAAGATCGAATGTTATTCGGGAATATTTTATCCGAGTGCACATAGGACAATTAATCTACTATTAAAGTTTCAGGTTGATCAGCCTGTAACTTTTGACTCTACAGCTTAAGCCGCAATGTAAATTTATTTTATGAAATCACCATTTCGTCAAGGAAAAAGAACATATCCAGCTTACAGAGTACCATGTTGGATGGAAAAACGTCGAATGTTATTCGGGAATATCTTATCCGAGTGCACATAGGACAATTAATCTAATATTGAAGTTTCAGGTTGAGCAGCCTGTCCCTTTTGACTCTACAGCTTAAGCCGCAACCTAAATTTATTTATTTATTTACTTTTTCGCTATGAGGCCCCTGATTGGCCGGATTTGCCGACAAGATTTCGGATAGTTGCAGTTCCGGTCCTATTTTGGGAAATTCAAATATAAAAGGGACAATTGAGTCAGTGTAGCTTTGAATTTTCACCATTTTGTCAGGGAAAAAATTCATATCTAGCGAACCAAGTGTCTTTGCTTTTCTTAGAATGCCAAAAGTCAGCAGTAAGAAAGTGATCAAGCCTGCCCCCGAAGATGACCCGACCGGACCCTTACGACCCTGGACCTCCCCTTAATGAACCCCTGATAACCCTGCCTGCCCTCATGACCATGCCTGCCCCTGGAAGTTCTGCCAACCAGTCCCTAACGACCATGCCCGCCCCTGGAGATACCCTGGCTGCCCCTGGTTCTACTCAAGAACCTGCGACCAGCAACCAGCCGACCTTGTCTGGAGCCCCCAAGTGAAAAACCGCATACTACAAGGCATGTCCATTCTGCCACCGCTCGTTCGAATTTCTCGAAAAACTTCTTTTAGCAAAAAGAAATGCTTGCGGCAAAAACAACAAAGGTGGATTTTGGACCATCGCAGAAGCAAAACAAATCCACGAAAGATCAAAAGAAGAAATGGTGGCAAGCTACGCGATAAAGCCGTCTACTCAGCTTTTCGTCTAAAGAGCGCAATCAGATAATCAAAATCCTTGCACCAGCTGTGCCAAGCGTTGTCGGAGTTGACTTGGACGTATTTTTACGTCACAGACGTCGACGACTGCCCGGTATTTCTTGGGTCTTATGACCCAATCCACTGCCACCGCACCTGCACCAGCACCAGCACCAGCACCTGCACCTGCACCAGCACCTGCGCCAGCACCTCTGCCAGCACCTGCGCCAGCACCTGCGCCAGCACCTGCGCCAGCACCTGCGCCAGCACCTGCGCCAGCACCTTCCAGCACCTGCGATAGCACCTCTCAGTCACCTGACATGTTCGTAGCCGACGAAGATGACCTTGCCCAGCCCTCAACGTCGAGAGCTTTCGTCAAGCCGAAAGCAATTAGGCAGGTCATGCTAGCGCGTTCGACTCGTAGTCTGATGACGGAAGATTCTGACCCGGAAGATATCCTTCACAGCGGCAGCGAAAGCAGTTACCACCCCGACGATTCCGATACTGAAGAAGAAGAAGAGACTGCTGAAGAAGAGACTGTTGCCGTGGCCCAGGTCGAAACCTCTGCCGCTGGGGCTTCGGGCCACTGGAGATTTAAGAACCCAGTGCGATCTGCGATGCAGGAAAAGGGACTGTGCAGCATTTATACCATTCACAAGAAAAGACCGGAAGAGGCGAAGAAGATGCAGCATGGCGTTGATATGATGGAGAAGTTGAGAGAGTGGGCGGCCATCTGTGGGGATCAGAAGACAAAGAAGTTTAGCAACCCCTATCAATGTATTCAAAAGATTGTTCTCTTTGTGCTAGAGGGTACTCAGTACAAATGGGAGAATCTCCATTCAGCCGAACGAGTGGAGCTCTTCTTCAAGCTACTGGCCGACTGCAACATTGCGGCGAGCACAAGGAGTAAATATGTGCAAGCCTTTGCCAAATTTGTTGATTATATTAGTACACGTGGATCCGACGGCCAGAAGAACTTAGACCCCAGCCAACTAAGCTTTGTCCTCAAGGCACTCCAACATTTAGACAAAAAACAGGTGTCCCTCGCAACAGCGAACAAGCGGCATCGCGAACGACAAAACACATTCGACCCCAACGCGTTTACGGTGGAGGACTACCGGAAGATGAAAGCTGGCGTGGAGGATTTCATGGCGCCTATCTTAGCGAGACTGTCAAGGAACATGTTGCTTGACGAGGACCGTCAAAACCTGACGGCCTATATTTCATTTTTCATCAGTTTTCCTCTATGGCCATAGAGTTGGTGTAGGTCCCAATATGACGGTCGAGGAGTTCCTCGAGCGTGTTGACCTAGAGGAGTCAGAGAACATTCCACTGCACGTCATCCTTGTCGAACGACATAAGACTGCCAGCTTGAAGTGTGCCGGCGTGGCCCTCAGCAGGAAAATAGAAGAGGTATGCCGATAATATTTGAGCTACGTGCGGTCGGCGTTGATGAAACCAGGTGAAGAAGACCCACCCAACTTCCTGCTCACGAAGGTTGGCACCAAGGTCGAAAACGGGTCCCAGAGCGTGAGGCGATTCCTAGAAAAGATTTTTCCCGACAAGATACGGCTTGGTGTAGGTGTGCCTTCGCAAACAACCGTGCGCCACCTCATCGTGAACGTCAGCAAAAGAGCGGAGGGCAGAGATGACGTGGAGAGATTAAGGATGTCGGAATACCTTTGCCATTCAGGTAAGATTTATCTTTGCCTTCTGGCTTGCTTCCTCTTTTAGCCTTCACCTAATTTTCCCTCACAGGTGACCAGGCCATCTACCTTAAAGGACCACCCGCACTATGTACTCATCAACTTTCAGTATTTAAAAATAATGAATACTTTATAGTTAGGCTCTGCTTTCGACAAATGACGCATGGGTTTAGCTGTTTTAAGCCTTTTTTCGAGAGCCTTTGACTAGTAGCGAAAACAGGAAGAAATTTTCATAACCGATTTTTCTGATGGAAAAACTTCTCGCAGATAACCGTCGACAATGTGATACGCATCGAAGGTGGCAAAACGCGGCAAGAGAGAAAATCAGTGAGGTTGTGTCAGATGGATTAGAATTAACCGTACAAATTCGGGTTTCTGGGTTCAAATATGTATGGATTGCAAACGAAAGTAGGTTGCGTTAGTATTATAGATAATACGGGTCCTTTAAAGAGCATTCTCTTCCGGTTGCTTTAAGATCTGTCCAAGTTTCATGATATGGTTATCACATGGATACGAGTATTTTATAGGTAATACAAAAGGCAGTGTCTATCGTTCCCGGACCTGGAATGGATGCCTCAAAAGCTAAAAGTACTCGACCGGTCGAGTATGCTGTCACACATGAGCTAATAGTACTCGACCAGTCGAGTAACAAGGGTCATGGGAGCTATTAATACTCGACCAGTCGAGGAATCGAGCCTCCAGTTGCTATCAGTACTAGACTGGTCGAGTACTCGTGTCTTGGGAAGCTAAAAGTACTTGACAATATGGAACTTGCAGTCAGAAAAGAACAGGTCGAGTAATTGATACCATAGAAGCTATCTTTCCTCGACCATACAAATGAAATCCGTAAAGTTGTAAGGTCGAGTCACCAGCCCCCTAGGGACTAATAATACTCGACCATTGAAGAAGGACTGGTAGGTCGAGTATTTGACGCCCTAGCAGCTGTTCGTACACCACCTAATATTGCTAATAAGATGTCAAGTATTCAGTGTGGTAACTGCTAAAAATACTCAACCTATTGAAGGAGGATTGGTGGGTCGAGTACTTGACGCTCTAGCAGCTGTTCGTACTCGACCTAATGTTACTAATAAGAGGTCAAGTATTCAGGGTTCTAACGGCTAAAAATACTCGACCTATTGAAGGAGGATTGGTAGGTTGAGTACTTGACGCCCTAACCGCTGTTCGTACTCGACCTAATATTACGAATAGGAGGTCGAGTATTCAGGGTCCACGAGCTAATCGTACCCTACATAATAATACGAATAGGAGTTCGAGTATTCAGGGTGATAACGGCTAAAAATACTTGACCTATTGAAGGAGGATTGGTAGGTCGAGTACTTGACGCCTTAACCGCTGTTCATACTCGACCTAATATTACGAATAGGAAGAGGTCGAGTATTCAGGGTGGTAACGACTAAATACTCGACCTGTTAAAGAAGGATAGGTTGGTCGAGTGATTGACTCCCTAGCCGCTATTAATACTCAACCTGGCTGAGTATTTAAGGTGGGGATGGATATTAGTACTCAACCTAATTACTGGGACGGCAGTGTCTATCGTTCCCGGACCTGGAACACATACCTCAAGTCGATTCCTCGACTGGTTGAGTATTAATAGCCCCCATGACCCTTGTTACTCGACTGGTCGAGTACTATTAGCTCCTGTGTGGCAGCATATTCGATCGGTCGAGTACTTTTAGCTTTTGAGGAGTGTGTTCCAGGTCCGGGAACGATAGACACTGCCAATACAAAAAGGCTGCCGGAGCTCTATTTAGCTAGAATGCCTGCTTCATTTACATACCTTACATTTAAAGAAGTCGTGTCACGCACCCACTATGAGTCAGCGGACCTGCGAAAAATTGCCGACGGTAGACTACTCATAGAATCCTGTGCCAACCAAGCTACAGAGTGCTCGGCCCGGATGAACTTGCCGGATTCTGATGGGGAAGAGGGGAAGCCACCAGCCCTGGACGAAGCCACCCGGAAAAGAGCAGTCAATGACGTAAGTGTATTTCATTCGGTGCATCGTGCTTACCTAATTTTGTTACCTCACTTCCGGCGTTCTGCACCGTTAGCTTTTGCTGCCACTTCCTCTGTGGCGTTCTTCAGACGAAATGTTTCAAACTGTCCTTGAGCAGCATTGATTAAAACGCCTTCCATAGCGTGGAAGGTGTCCCCTGGGATTAAGGTTCAGGAAGGTAATGTGTTAGTTATTTTGTAAATTGAGAGGTAAGGTTGTGTCTGAGAGTAAGAGCAGTGGCCACTCTGCTCTGCGTATTATGTTTATAATTTGAAGATTGCGATTCTCGGCGTTCAGGAATAGACTGAGTGTCTTAATCATGTGTGATTTTACTTTCCTCTAGGCTCTCAACCGAATCCTAGCTGTGAAGCCCATCAGTGAGTCGCCGGACTTCAGAACAGTCACTCTTCCCTTGATTCGGGAGTGCAACCCCAAGCTCACCGACCCTTCTTTGCTGAAATCCGTAAAAGACTTGTACAGTCGACACATTAAGACCGTCCGCTGCTCAGCAATTATCCGGTCAATGTCAGAAAAGCGAGGACTGGGGTCCGACATCAAGAGCGCCCTGACCGAAGCAAACCTAGCCATCGTGCTTCGAAAGCTGCAGTATACAAACACTGTTCCAACAATTGAACAGATCCGTATCCCCTACAACACATGCATAACCAGAAGAGACTATCCCAATGAGCCTGTGGAGGACGACCACCTCATTCGTTGTGTTCTCCAACAATCGTGGATTGGTCTGGCAAAGGCAAAGAGCCAAGAAGCTGGCGGAGGATGGGGCATATTCGCAACACTACCATTCTGGGAGAACCAGGTGGTAGTAGAATACCACGGAAAAAGAATGACGACATCTGATGCGATACAGCTGATACCGACATTAAAAGGAGAAGAGGATGGGGCAAATTACTTCCTACTTGCTGGCGATTTTGCCGTCGATGCGCGGAACGAGGCCTGTGACTGCCATCCTCAGCAGCCTTGCTTTGGTCGCCTTATCAATCATAAGGCCAAAGAGGACTCGCCGAACCTGAAAATGCGACTGGTCCTGGTGCAGGGAGTAAAAACACCCTTGCTTGTCGCCACTCGGGACATCAAACCATCGGAAGAATTAAATTTCGACTACGGTGTCCGGCTTGGATAATACAATTAGGGCCACGACCAGACGTTTCTTTTTCCGGAAAAGAAGCGGAAGAAGCAAGCTGGAGAAACTACGACAAGCAATAAAGAGGCTGAGCCAACTGAACCCACTGAAAAAAAGAAGAAAAAGATGAGCCATGAAGACATTTTGCCAAAGGACACAGAAGCCAACGGGACCGAAGAGACCGAGACAATTGAAGAAGAAACATGCGATAAAGTGGCTGAACCAAGTGAAAAAAAGAACAAGAAGAAGAAAAAGATGAGCCTGGAAGACATTTTGCCAAAGGACACAGAAGCCAACGAGACCGAAGAGACCGAGACCATTGAAGAAGAAACATGCGATAAAGTGGCTGAACCAAGTGAAAAAAAAACAAGAAGAAGAAAAAGATGAGCCTGGCAGACTTTTTGCCACAGGACACGGAGACAGAGGCCGAAGAGACCAAGAGAAATGAAGAGGAGCGAAACCGGAAGCAAGAGCGGAAAAAGAAGCAGAGACTGGCAAGGGAAGTTTGTGAATGAATATTGACCGAGAATTAATGTTGACTGACAGAAGATGTGACCTACTGGGGAGCCTCTATAGAAAAAATGCGCCATTAGCCTTGACCCCTTGGGTGGTGTGGAACGAAGGCTTCTTTTCTAGGTTATATTTTAGGGCCCGCTGGTAAATCGTTATAATTTGTTATTTAATAATTAAAAGTCATAGTTATTCCCGCCGTTTACCCGCGCTTCGTTGAATTTCTTCACTTTGACATTCGATCTACGCGATCGGTGCGACATCCCTACTCACCGGCGTGTCAGCGCCAGCCACAAGGGCCGACGAGCTTCACGTCCGGCGGTCCGGTATAAGCACAACGCTATAGCGCCTCCCATTTCAAGGGCTAGTTGCTTCGGCAGGTGAGTTGTTACACACTCCTAAGCGGGTTCCGACCTCCATGGCCACCGTCCTGCTGTCTGGAGCAACCAACTCCTTTTCGTGGGATCCGGAATATGCGTTGTTTATTCGCTTTAACCGAACGTTTGGTTCATCCCACAGCGCTAGTTCTGCTTACCCGCCGCACATCAAGTTCGGCTGGGCTTCTCACCCATTGAAAGTTTGAGAATAGGTTGAGGCCGTTACGGCCCCAAGGCCTCTAATCATTCGTTTTACCGGATGAGACTCCGTCTCCTTGCATTGAGCGCCAGCTATCCTGAGGGAAACTTCGGGAGGAACCAGCTACTAGATGGTTCGATTAGTCTTTCGCCCCTATACCAAGCTCCGACGATCGATTTGCACGTCAGAACCGCTGCGGTCCTCCATCAGGGTTTCCCCTGACTTCGACCTGGCCAGGCATAGGTCACCATCTTTCGGGTCCCAACGTGTCCGCTCTTGGTACGTCGCATCCGCAACGGGATCGCAACGCCTCGGGGATGCGCCCGAGCCACCGAGGTGAAACGGGATCTCCCCTCAGCACCGCAAGCAGTGCCTTTACTTTCATTTCGCCTTCGGTCTTTATCAACCTACGACTCGCGCACATGTTAGACTCCTTGGTCGGTGTTTCAAGACGGGTCGGATGGGTCCCGCCTACTTCCTGCGCGTCCGTTGCCGTTGCCGTGCGTTTTTTACGTCAACCCGACCGGATTTGATATATTTGATAGAACAGGGATCCTGCCAACGATTCACGGGCTGGCATCTGCCGGCTCACGGAGTGGGCGACCGGGTCGGCACGGTCGTCCTCTCAGATATATTTGCAAATACCAGGGTCTCACGCTAGCGTGGCGACCTGGGTTGCCCTGCCCTGGACCCTCCTGGAGCGCCCTCCTGCAGCTCCTCGACAGCCTTAGGGCCGCCCTGGACCCTGGGGGCGAAAAGAAGTACTTTAGGGGCCCCTGGGACCACCCTAGGGGCTCCCTGGGACCGCTCTAGGGGCCCTGGGGCTGCTCTAGGGGCCCCTGGAACCGCCCTAGGGGCTCCTGGGACCGCTCTAGGCACCCCTGGCACCGCTCTAGGTGCTCTGCGACCGCTCTAGGGCCTTTCTGGCCGCCCAGGGACTGCTCTAGGGGGTCCTGGGAGCATTCTAGGGGCCTCTGAAGCCGCCCTAGGGGCCCTGGGACTGCTGTAGGGCCCCTAGGACCGCTCTAGGGTCCCCTAGGACTGCTCTAGGGCCCCCTGGGGCCACTCTAGGCACCTCTAGCACCGCTTTAAGTCCTTTTTGGGCGCCCTGGGACTGCCCGAAGGGGTGCTGGTACCATTGTAGGAGCCCCCAGGATGCTTTTTGTGCCCCTAGGACCACTCCAGGGGCCCCTGGAACCACTCTAGGGACTTTTTTTGAGCCCGTGGACTGCTCTAGGGGCCCTATGGGGGACCTGGGACAGCTCTTGGGGCATTTCCTGGGGTCCCCTGGACCGCTCTAGGTGCCCCTTGACTGCTTTGGGGCCTTTCAAGGCGCCCTGGGACTGCTCTAGGTGCCCCTAGGACTGATCTAGGGCCTTTATGAGCGCCCTGGGACCGCTCTAGGGGCATTTTCGTCGCCTTGGGATCGCTCTAGGCCCCCCTGGGACCGCTCTAGGCAACCCTGGCACCGCTCTAGGCGCTCTAGGGCTTTTCTGGGCTCCCTGGGACTGCTCTAGGAATCCTGCTCTAGGGCCTTTCTGGGCGCCCTGGGACTGCTATAGGGGGCACTGAGACTGCTCTAGGAGTTCCTGGGACGCCTTTCTGGGAGCCCGCTCTAGGGGCGTTTTAGGTGCCCTGGGACTGCTCTAACGGCCACTGGGCCCGCTCTAGGCGATCTGGGACTGCTCTAGGGCCATTCTGGGTAACCTGGGCCAAGAATAGGTGCCCCTAGGACTGCTCTGGGAACTTTCTGGGAGCCCTGGGATTCTCTAGGGTTGTCCAGCTCAGCCCTAGCTTGCCTAGCTAAGCCCAAGCGTGTTTAACTAACATAAATTTAGTGAACCAAGTATCGAATGTTATTCGCAGACATCTCATTCGATACGGAATTATCGGCTGAATATTCTATTTAAATTTGCAGACGCTCAGTCCATATTTAGCTTCACTAGAGTTTCGCAACATAATCTTTAACACTTTTCTTTTTTATAAAAATAAAAATCTAGCGAACCAATCGTCCGACAACTCATTCGATGCGGTATTGCCGAATCTATATTCTGTTAGAATTTGGGGACGATCATTCCGTATTTAGCTTCACTAGAGCTTTTTCCGCAACATAATGTTGACCGCTTTTTTATTTTTTTAAAACTAAAACTTTTCTCAGTCATTCATTTCGTATCAGCGTTAAATGAAAATATAAACAATAATAAAGGCTTTAACGCTCTTTCGATTGAATTCTTTTTTAAAAATAGATTCCCTTATTTTCAAAAGTGACTAAGGTTTCAATATTTCATTTCAATATAATTTCCGTAATAAAGAAACTTAATACTGGTCTCAGTCATATATTTCTTGTCAGAATTAAATGAAAGCATAAAGACTTATATATCCGGTTACGCTCTTTCGAATGAAGTCTTTTTTAAAAATAGATTCCTTTATTTACAAAAGTGACTAAGGTTTCAATATTTCATTTCAATATAATTACCGTATAGAGAAACTTAATACTGGTCTCAGTTATATATTTCTTGACAGAATTAAATGAAAATATAAAGACTTATACAACCGGTCACGCTCTTTCGAATTAAGTCTTTTTAAAAAATAGATTCCTTTATGTGTAAAAGTTACTGGAGTTTCAATTTTACTCATTTTCCGTTACGGGAAACATTAGCGAAGGACAAACACTTAATACTGGTCTCTTTCATTTATTTTTAATGGGATTACTGCGAAAAAATATGGAAAAATAGAGCTGTTTATGCCCATTCGAATGATATATTTTTTATTTCTTTCCTATTATTTTTTATCAACTTACGTTCGTTTTATTTTTCCCGCATTTATTACGCAGCAGAGCCTGCAGCCTCTCCGGGAGTTACACGGGAGCCAATCAGGGATTCGATATTCATTTCATTCCAGTCGTACGATATCTCGGGGACCAATCAGGGACGAGTGAGCTATTCCAAGCAGTTCGTTTGAAATATCACCGGATTTTTTTCATTCAATGTCCAGCGCTATACCTTAAAGGTTTTATTACAAATTGTTGCTTGTTTTGCTTGTGAACTTGTGTGTGTATAAGTTTTCCAAGGTGAGAAGTTTTGTATGAGTATTTAGCACCTCGGGAGCTCTATGAAAAATGGATCGAGCATTTTCTAATTAGGAAATGACATCTATATAGGTTCATAGAGTGATCCCAGAGTAGGAGTGTAGGAACCGCTTGTACCAGGAATAATACGGTACTGCGGGCAATATGAATAGAGTGCGTTTAAAAATTTAATACCACGAATGTTTTAATTATTCTTTTCTTTATTTGGCCATAATCTTGAACACTTTTTTTAACGACAAAGCTTGGGAAAAGACATAAATCTAGCGAACCAAGCATCGAATGTTTTTCAAAGACATCTCATTCGATGTGGTTTTACCAGCTGAATATTCTATTCAAATTTCAAGACGATCTGCCCATATTTAGCTTCACTAGATCTTGTACCGCAACACAATCTTGAAGACTTTTCTTATTTTTTAACGACGTTGCTTGGGAAAAAACATAAATCTAGCGAACGAAGCATCGAATGTTATTCAAAGACATTTCATTCGATATGGTTTTACCAGCTGAATATTCTATTCAAATTTCAAGACGATCTGTCCTTATTTAGCTTCACTAGATCTTGTACCGCAACACAATCTTGAACACTTTTCTTTTTTATTCACGACTGGGAAAAACATATATCTAGCGAAAAACATATACCTAGCGAACCCGGTGTCGGATGCTATTCAACAACACGTTATTCGATGCGAAATTACCGGCTAAATCTTTTCTTCACGTTTTAATTCTCATCAGTTTATATTTCGTGTCCCTAGAACTTGCACCGCAACATTTCTTTTAATCTCGGTGCGATATTGCTGTGGGGTGGGTTGACACCAACAGTATAGCCTAACACAGTTCTATGACAGTGAGAACCCGTTATTTTCAAATATATAGTGCAGAAATATCGTGATCTTCAGCAAAGAACAACTTCTCATGGTCTTTTTATAAATTATATTTGAAAATAGAACGAGGTCTCACGCTTACCTGGGAAATATTGGAAACTAACAGGTTCTCACAATTCAAAATTTCCAAGAACAATTTACAGTGTTAGGAAGGCTCAACGTCTTTCCATACTTATAAGGAGGATTCTCAGTACTGCCGACAAAAAAGTAAGCAAATAATTACTCATTTTTTAATCTCAGCCGGATAGTCCCAACCTGTTGTCCCGACACGAGTCTCGTTTGTTTTAGTTTCTTCTGTTTCTGCGTAGATATCATATTGTTGATACAATAGTTAATAACCAGAGGAGAACCCGTTATTTCAAATGTAGAGTACAGAAATATCGTGAATTTCAGCAAATAACAAGTTCTCATGGTCTTTTAAAAAATATATTTGGAAACAGAACGAGGTCTCACGCTGTTCTTGGAAATACATTCGAAACTAACAGGTTTTCACGATCCAAAATTTCCAAGATCCAATCACAGTATTAGATAGGCTCGACATCTTTCCATACTTATAAGTAGGATTCACAGTATTGCTGACCAGAGGGTAAGCCAACAATTACTCATTCTTTAATCTCAGCTGGATAGTCCCAACCTGGTTGTCCCAGCGTGAGTCTCTTGTGTTTCCTTATTTTTGTTTATTCTGCTTCTACGTAGAGATCATATCATTGATACAAAAGGTACTAACTAATATAGTCTTCATATCGACAGAGGGATCGGTCCAAGTACATGTTCTCTCAACACTGATTTTCTGGCTCACACTATTTTCCCTTTTTAGATGACCGGAAAGATGAATAAGATCGTTCGCCAAGAGCCCTCCAAAACGACCTTGCCTGCCCCTGAAGTGCCCCTGCCTGCCCCCGAAATGACCTTGCCTGCCCCCGGACCGACCTTGCCTGCTACCGAACCAGCCTTGCCTGCACCCGGAGTAGCCTTGCTTGCAACCGAACCGGAGTTGCCTGCCCCCGGACTAACCTTGCCAGCAACCAACCCGTCGTTGCCTGCCCCCGAAACAGCCTTGCCTGCCCTCCAGAAAAAGCCACGCTCATTCTGGAAGATGTGCCAATTTTGCCACAGGTCCTTCGAATTCCTCAAAAACAATTTTTGGGAAAAAGAAGCTCCTGTGGTAAAAACATCAATGGGGAATTCTGGACCGCTGCAGAAGCTAAGGCAATGCACGAAGTAGCCAAAGATGTGCTTGCAGAAAAGACGCGAGACAAGTCATACTTTTCAGCGCCTCAAGTGAAAGTGGCGATAAAAGAGTCAAAGACGCTCCACAAATTCTGTGAAGCCTTGACGGAGATGACCGGGCTATACTTCGATCCGAAGGAAGTGCCGGACTGCCCAGTTTCCATCAATTCGCCAGAACCAGAGAGCAGAGCTAATGACAGACCTGTAATTTCTGCTGCTGCTGTCTCAGCGACGATCACCCAAGCTGACGAGCCCAATGTTTCTGCGGTTATGACAACCACGGCGAAGTCAACTGAGACGTCTGAACCGTCGACATCTGCGGCTGCAACAACAGCCCAGGCAGAGCCATTGATCACAGCGAGGCAGCAACCTTCTGCTAACAAATCGGACAGAGGCGACTGGTCCGATTCGGATTTGTTTTCAAGCGAGCACACTCAAACGCCAACGAAATCTCGACCCCGTCGGTCAGCTCTTCGGAGCAATGTTCGATTCGATTCTGATCCAGAAGACATCATCAACAGTGACGACGAGGGAAGCGTGTACGCACCAGAAAACATAGAAGAATCATCAGAGTCCGATGTCGGGTTTAATGACCAATCCTTCACTTCCACGAAGGAGTGGAAGTTTACTGACCCGATTCGATCCGCCATGCAGAGAGACGGTCTGTACAATATATACACGCTCCGCAAACAGTCTCCAGAAGACTCGAAGAAGATGTTGTACGGAATAGAGTTAATGAGAAAGTTCAATGACTGGGCAGCAGTATGTGGGGATAAGGACACGAAGAAATATACAAACCCCTGTGGCTGCGCCCAGACAGTGGTGTACTTCGTGCTGGAGGGCACTAAGTATAAGTGGGAGAACCTCCACTCCGCTGAGAGAGTGGAGTTGTTTTTCGCCAAATTTGCTGAGTGCGGCATGCATGCAAGCTCACGAAGCAAGCACGTCCAGGCCTTTCAGAAGTTCGTTAGCTATATCAGCACACGCGGTATAGACGGACCAAAGAACCTGGACTTGACCCATCTTGGCTTTGTCCTGAAGGTCTTAGACCACTTGGACAAAAAGCAAGTCTCGCTTGCCACCGCAAACAAAAGACATAAGGAGCACCAGCGGGCTTTCGACCCGAAATCGTTTACCAACAAGGACTACCTGAAGCTGAAGGCAGGCGTCAAAGAGTTCATGGCTCCAGTGCTGCGGCGTCTTTCCAGAAATTTGCTTTTGGACGAGGATCGACAACTGTTGACAGCATACACCTGCTTCCTTGTATCTTTCCCGTTTGGTCATCGAATTGGCGTGGCTGCTAATACGACTGTCAAGGAATTTCTAAACAGGCAGTTCGTCGAAGAAGAAGACATGTATGTCATCCTCGTCGAAAAGCATAAGACCGCAAGTTTGAAGTCCGCTGGTGTTGCGCTGAATTTGAGAGAGGAGAAAATCTTCAGAGAATATCTTTCTTTTGTCCGGCCAGCTCTAGTCAAGCCCGGTCCCTTTGTCCCAACAGACTTCTTGCTGACCACGACTGGAACGAAGGTGGAGAATGCCTCCCAGATCATGAGGCGCTTTCTGGAGAAGGTGTTCCCAAACGGGTTGAGGCCAGGTGTGGGTGCACCGTCTCAAACAACAGTCCGCCACCTCATTGCCTCCATCAATAGAAAGGCCACGAACAAGACCAAAGACGAGAGGGACATGATGCACGACTATCTGTGTCACTCGGGTAAGTTTTCCTCATTCTGCTTGATTTTTTAATGTAAATGTTTCTTCCAGTTGAGCTCAACACATCGCTTAGTCCAAAATTAATGTTGAACTTGCTCTGAATTTAATTCAGGGAATAAGCATCAATTTCGTTGGCATTCATAATGAGATTATTACATTGCCACTTGAATAAATTAGTTTGCAGGTCTGTCTTTCGCTAGATTGTATGCCTCAGGATTGTATAAGCTTTAACAAAGTGTATATTTCCTCCTGTAGGACAGTCCTAACCTTTCGATCTGTCTCTTTCAGAAATCACTTCCAAGAAGCATTATGAGGCCCACGAGTTCTCCAGAATCGCGGTCAGCAGGAAGCTTCTAGAGAGCTGCGCAGAATTGGTCACGGAGTGCTCGGCGTCGATGGGCCTTCCAAATTCAGACAATGAAGATGACGACAACAAGGCCAACAAACGACCGGATATGGACGAAGCGTCAAGGAAAAGAGCCGTCAATGACGTAAGTAATATTTTTCATTCTATGTGATAGTTTAACTACATTATCTTGCTCAGCATCTAAAGTAAACTCAGCCACGAAATAGTTGAGATTAGTAATCAACAAGGGCAGAAGGTTAACGCTTTTAGGGCGCCCTGGGATGGCCTGGGACCGCTCTAGGGCCCCCCTGGGATGGCCTGGAACCGCTCTAGGGCCCCTGGGCACTTTTGTACCGCTCTAGGGGCCCCTTGGACCGCCCTGGGGCCATCCTGGACCCCTATAGGGAGCCCTAGAAGGCCCTGGGACCATTCTAGGGGGTCCTGGGAGCGCTTTAGGGGTCCTGGGACCGTTTTAGGGGATCCCGGGACCGTTTTAGGGGGTCCTGGGACCGTTTATTGGGACCTTGGGACCGCTCTATTGCCTTTTCCGGCTCCTAGGACCGCTCTAGGTGCCTCTGGGACCGCTCTAGTTGCCCCTGGGACCGTTCTAGGTGACTCTGGGACCATTCTAGGGGGTCCTGGGACCGTTTTAGGGGTCCTGGGGACCGTTTTAGGGGACCCTGGGACCGCTCTATGGCGTTTTCGGGCTCCTAGGACCGCTTTAGGGGGTCCTGGGACCGCTCTAGGGGGTCCTGGGACCGCTATAGGGGGTCATGGGGGCGCTCTAGGGGGTCCTGGTACCATTTTAGGGGATCCTGGGACCGTTTTAGGGGGTCCTGGGACCATTCTAAGGGGTCCTGGGACCGTTTTAGGGGGTCCTGGGACCGTTTTAGTGGACCATGGGACCGCTCTACGGCCTTTTCGGGCTCCTAGGTCCAATCTAGGTGCCCCTAGGACCGCTCTAGGTGCCTCTGGAACCGCTCTAGGTGTGCCTGGGACCGCTCTAGGGGGGTCCTGGGACCATTCTAGGGGGTCCTGGGGCCAACAAACGTTTTAGGGGACCCTGGGACCGCTCTATGGCGCTTTAGGGGGTCCTGGGACCGCTCTAGGGGGTCCTGGGACCGCTATAGGGGGTCATGGGGGCGCTCTAGGGGGTCCTGGGACGGCTCTACGGCCTTTTTGGGTCCCTGGGAGCGCTCTAGGGGGTCCTGGTACCATTTTAGGGGATCCTGGGACCGTTTTAGGGGGTCCTGGGACCATTCTAAGGGGTCCTGGGACCGTTTTAGGGGGTCCTGGGACCGTTTTAGTGGACCATGGGACCGCTCTACGGCCTTTTCGGGCTCCTAGGTCCAATCTAGGTGCCCCTTGGACCGCTCTAGGTGCCTCTGGAACCGCTCTAGGTGTGCCTGGGACCGCTCTAGGGGGGTCCTGGGACCATTCTAGGGGGTCCTGGGACCGTTTTAGGGGGTCCTGTGACCGTTTAAGGGGGTCCTGGGACAACTCTAGGGGGTTGTCCGCAACATCATCATCACCATTTTCTTGATTCGGTCGCCTTGCCGCTGGGTGAAAAACATGTTTCTAGCGAACCAAGCATCGGATGTTGTTCAACAACATCTCATTCGATCCGGAATGCTCTGCTTTATATTCTACTAAACTTTCAAGAAAGTCAGCTTATATTTGTTGACTTCACATCGTAAACCGCAACATAATCATCAACATTTTCTTGATTCGGTCGGCATGTTGCTGGGTGAAAGACA